>CM017895.1:574816-589816 GCA_008369825.1 Triplophysa tibetana | reverse complement strand
CTTATTGAACAAAGCCAACCCACCCAAAGAGACCCATCTACCCATTTGACGAGATAACCCAAGCCACCCGAAGAGATGATCACACCCACCCAAAAAAATAACCCTACATATAGACATAACCCCACCCATCCAAAGAGACCCATTTGACAAGATAACTCCATCCACCCAAAGAGATAACTCAACCTGTAGAGATGACTTCACACAAAGAGATCACCACACCCATCCAAAGTGATTGACCATGCAACCAAAGAGATAACCCCGCCCACCCAAAGAGATATTAACACCCACCAATATGATAACCCATACCATCAACGAGATAGACCCACCCACCTGAAGACATAACTCTACATGTCGATATAACCCCACCCATCTAGGAGAAAACCCCAGCCATCAAAGAGCCAACCACACCCACCAATGAGATAACCCCACCCTCCTGAAGAGATAACCCAAGCAGTAAAAGAGATAACCACACCTATCATTTAGATAACCCCACCCCTCCAATGAGATAACCCAAACCACCAAAGAGATAACCCCTCCCACTCAAATCATCAAGCACCCAAAGAGATAACTCCACCCAGTCATAACCGTATGCACAAATGCATGGGTGTATCTCCTCTGAACGCCCACCAGTATCCTGTGTGCTCAGAGGGTTTGTTGTTAAGAGACGATCTTGACCCTGGATGGGGCACTTTTCACTTTTAAGTGCCCTCCAGTCGTGAGAGGTTGATCTCAGAGGCCAAGTTCTGCTCTGACTACAAAGAAAATAGAGAACATTGACAGTAGAGCTAAAAAGAGATGAACGGATTGAGAGATTGATGGAGGGGTACAGGACGGTCTTTTGTCTAGATAGATATAGATATTAAACGGAAATGACCTTCTGCTGCTTGCTGGATCGACTGCTTCAACAAAACGTGTATTGTTTTAAGTGTAAGAGACACTGACACCGGTCATTAAAATAAACACATTTCTGTTCTGACCTCCAGAGAGTCCACATCACATCCCATGACACGCACTTCTCAAACACGGCAGCATTAAACACAACAAATTCAATCCAAATTCCTAAAATATCATACTACAATCTACACCTGTTTCATATAAAAGTATTTATGCTCATTTTGATAAGAGCAAATGATCAATTAACAAATACTTGCATAAAATAATGTAAACAAGAAAACAGTATTTTAATTGATATCATCAACATTATCAAGTAATTAATTTTTAATGAATTATCTCAATTAAGGATTTGTTCTTCTATATTTAACAATTTAAGCTGCAACAAAAGTGACTGTTTACTTCCTGCTATTACTGCTTGATGCTTTGGATGGGGAGGGGTTAACTCTTCGAATGGGTGGGGTTATATATTTTTATGGGATGGGCTATATCTTTGGATGGTAGGTTGTCTCTTTAGATCGGTTGGGCTATATCTTTGGATGGTAGGGCCTATCTCTTTGAATGGGAGAGCCTATTTCTGTAGATGGGAGGGGCTGTATTTTGCACTGGAGGGATTATCATCTTGGATGGGAGGGGCTATATATTTGCATGGGAGGGACTATATATTTAGATGGGAGGGATTATCTTTTTGGATGGAAGGGGCTATATATTTGCATGGGAGGGGCTATTTATTTACATGGGAGGGGTTATCTTTTGGATTGGAGGGGCAATATATTTGCACGGGAGGGACTATATATTTAGATGGGAGGGGTTATCTTTTGGATTGGAGGGGCAATATATTTGCACGGGAGGGATTATCTCTTTTGATGGGAGGGGTTATATATTTGAGTGGGAGGGGTTATCTTTTGGATGGGAGGGACTATATATTTAGATGGGAGGGGTTATCTTTTGGATGGAAGGGGCTATATATTTGCAAGGGAGGGATTATCTCTTTTGATGGGAGGGGTTATATATTTGAATGGGAGGGGTTATCTTTTGGATGGGAGGGACTATATATTTAGATGGGAGGGGTTATCTTTTGGATGGAAGGGGCTATATATTTGCATGGTTGGGACTATATATTTAGATGGGAGGGGTTATCTTTTGGATTGGAGGGGCTATATATTTGGATGTGAGGGATTATCTCTTAAAAATCCTTTAGGTCAGAGGTCAATCACATCTGTTTAATCTCTGTCTTAAAGAGTCTGATAACAGCTTTCACCTCTCACGAAAACAAGACCATGACACAACTCTATTGGGAAACAACAGTACACATATCTAGGTGTCGATAATTTTGTGGCACTTTCTAAACTCTGATGTGACGTTGATGTGCAGAAGCTTTTGCATTGACCCGTGAGTATTTGTGTTCATCGTCACCGACGTCTAAAGTTCCTTTAAACCTCTCTGCACTCTCTGTGCGAAACAACCTGAATTTAGTTTCAGTCTGTGGTTGTCTGTGCCAATTGCTGTGTGTAATTTCATAAATTGCGCTCACTATCACTAGAGAGCGAGATTAAGGAATGTTAAACAACAGACAACTAAATAACAAGAAAAGATAAATGAACACCACGAGAAGCGCCTTGTAGGGTGCAAATGAAACAGCACGAAGGATGAGAGATTCTCTTCTCTTTCCACACTTTCAATTAACAGGTGCATCTGTGTCTTCACAACTTAGAAATGAAAAAAACTTTTTGTCATGTAGGTCAAATACTTCAACAGACATGCATGCATGCACATGACATCTCACATCAAGATAAACACACAGACGTGTCTAAGGTTTTGTCCAGAATATGCTCTAATCATCAAACATTTACTTGTGTAAATCTTCCCCGGCACTTATTCAATTCCAGCTCGAGTAAGTCCCAAACGCAAGCTTAAACAAATAGACAAAAAACATCCACTACTAAGTGTACACTAGAGAAGACTTCAGCCCAGGGGAGCAGAGAAAGCAGATGCCCAAAAAACCCTCTCTCCTTATGTTCTCACATTCTTTCACCCTCAGCAGAAATACTCAGATTATTTAACAGTTCATTATTCAGACATCAGCACGACACGCACAGACACACAGACACACACACACACACAAACACACACACACACACACAGACACACACACGCACAGACACACAGACACACACACACACAAACACACACATACAGACACACACACGCACAGGTTAATGTGCTTCCTCGTGTCAGCAGAAGATGTTTGTTTTGCTTTTATCTTGTTGGTCTTGAGACGTCATTAACCTCTGTTCACGGTTTTAAGTGCTACAGACACACTGAGGTCACAGGCTCATTTAGGGCCGCACTTTTATGTCTGACTTGACCTTTGACCTCCACGAGTCCAGACGGACAACTCCAGTCTTGACTAGTGGACTTCACAGATTCTCATCTCATCGACGTTCATCATCTTCCATCTTATGATCATTCTTCACCACATCAAAGTCAATCCAAATGTATTGATTTGAGCCGATTCATTCTTTTAGAGTCATGAACTTAACAAACTGTGATGTCTTTATTGAAAGAAACATAGGGTACAGTACAGTCAGATGTGACGTCGTGTAAAGTCCATCCGGTTGAATGATGTGTTCAGAGCTGAACGCAGAAGTGGTTTCAGTGTTCTTTTGAGAAAGCTCTTGTGATGTTTTGTGATGAACTGAGACAAGATGCTGTCTGATTTCATAAAGTACAATTAACAAGAGTTATTAAAGTACCACACACACATGATAGAGAGAATCTGTGTCACACGCTGTCATAAGCCATGTGTGTGTGTGTGTGTGTGAAATGTAATTATGGTTTGACTCTTATATCTGCTGTTGAAGGGACTCATTCATCATCTGCTCACATCCGATGAATAAAGCAGCGCAACACACCAATCATTACTCACATAAACTCTCTCTCTCTCTCTCTCTCTCTCTCTCTCTCTCTCTCTCTCTCTCTCTCTCTCTCTCTCTCTCTCTCTCTCTCTCTCTCTCTGTCTCTCTCTCTCTGTCCCTCTCTCTCTCTCTCTGTCTCTCTCTCTCTCTCTGTCTCTCTCTCTCTCTCTCTCTGTCCCTCTCTCTCTCAGAGTGATAGCACAACAGTGAATTATACGATCAGTTCACAATAGGGATTTCACAAAATCAATTATTCTTTTGGTCAAAGAATTGAACTCGTACTGCAATACTATCCAGTATCTCAGAGATGATGCATTTTTGTAGGCTAATCTGGAAGTTAGTGCCGTGCTGGGTCCCTCGACCGAAAGCCTGTGCATTTTCCACATAGATAAAAATAAACTCTGTGATTAACAAAGGTTTATGATGTTTACACGTCTTTACTATTGAACACGACGTTTGAAGCCGAAATACAATCGGCAGAAGTTAAAAGCTCGATATCAATGTCACCACTATTAAAAAAGTGTTAGATTTGAGCCCAAATTACTATATTTTTAGCTTTATATGGGTAATGATAAGTTGTCAGCAACCACTGTGTTTTTACAAAGATATATAATTTCACAGATTTTACCGCACAAGTCGTATTCTCGACAGTGGATAAGAAGTGTCCAAGTGTGGATCGGAGTTTTTAGAACATTTCGTGGCAGTAATATTGAGCCGTGCGTGTGTCAGTTAGCAGGAAATTTCATCTCGTCGTCCCTCAGTTTGTCAAACCAGCAAAAACGCAGCTTTACAGTAAAACGCTGTGGAAGGGCCAAACGTGCTGGAGGTTAGTCAAACAGAAACGTGAAACTAGTCAATGTCAAATTTATGTGGTAGCTCCTGCATGAATTATTCAGTAAAACGCAGTTATTGGAGCTGTAAAATTGTCCTTTTGGCGGTCGGTGGATGAACTTCAGCTTGTGTGTCACAGATATTGTTCATGTTTGCTGCGTATAAACAGTATATTGTATCCAGAAGTTATTTTAGCTTAACAAGACGTGTAATGTTTAAGTGACTCTAGTGTAAATGTGTCTTACAGATAACAGACACCGCCGGTCAAATGTCTGGACACATCTGCTATTTTTATAATGATGGTCAATTTATATACAGACATACACGGAACCGAAATGTGTGTGAAATGAAACATTAAATATAACTTTTGAAGTAATTTAGGGTGCACTGTTCCTTTAATTGGCATTAAGGCTAAATATTATTTTCTTTGCTTCTATTTTTGACAAATGTTATATTTTATTATTGTGCCATCAATTTCCCATCGAAACTGAACTTTTATGTTTGGATATTTGCTAGTGGTGTGTTTGCTCCGAATGTGTGCGCTTGTTTGTTTTGTCACCGTCTACGTTGATTTTTAATGAGGCCGAAACAGTAAAAGGAACAAACGGAAGTAGGGGAAATCGTCATGACAACGCTCACTGGTTATTGGGGAAGATTATTTTTATTTTAGAACAGAAAATGTGTCTTATACAACACCACTGCTTTCTACACACACACACTCTTGTGTTAAACATGAGAGACACACTGATCTCCGAATGTTAAAACACTGATCGTTTATTAATAAATGCTCCTGAGAGAGAAAGACGCCGTCCAGCATTCTTAATATGTGTGAGGGATGTATTGCATGAACTTACGAGTAACCCCTGAAGACATCTGCTCGAGAGTAAACCTTACATCATCTCTCTCAGGAGGAGATCGCCTCCATTTGTGAGGACATCACGTGCAGTGTTGGCTGTAACAAGTTAATCAGTTACATTTACATTCAGTCATTTAGCTGAAGCTTTTATCCAAAGCGACTATAAGATGAGGGAAACAATGGAAGCGACTGGAACAACATAAGAACAAGTGAAATAAAGAACTGGTCTCATATTGCCTAACACAGTATACAGAGCTAAGGCTTTTTTTCAGTTAGTTCCTGTAACTTAATTACTTTTCCCTTGAAGAGTAAAGTGATGGATTGCTTTCTTTTTTTCAATAAGTTACTATCATTTAATTACTTTTCCGTTGAAAAGTAAACCAAGGGATTAGTTTAATTTTTCTGCAATTTAATTATAGTTACTTCTGATGTAATTGAACTAAATACTGCATTATATATTTAAAAGTGAAAATGACATCAAAATTATATGTCTAACTTTAAAATGTATGCTTTATTGTATAATTCTTAACATTTGTATACTTTTGTCAGCAAACGAGAATACTTTATGTAGTTATTTATCATTTATTTGAATGAATTAAAAGAGCCGTTTCATGTCTATCCTTGAATCACTGAACTAATCAAGGTTGATGTAGGATATACAAAGTAGGCTAATTATTTTAAGTAATTAAATAATTTTTGGAGTGATTCATTTTACAGTCCTCTAATTAATCTTTTGAATGTCATTAGTAATCAGTAATTCGTTACTTTTCCATAGTAACTTGCCCAACACTGATCACGTAAACATTTTGTAAACACGTGCTTTGTCCCTGACGGCGTGTTTCTATCATTAGTGTCATTGAATGAGTTGATTTATTATTATTATTTATTATTTAGGTCAGAAATAAACACACGGCACAAGTGGTCAGAGATCACGAGTAATGAGACGTCTACACCCACACACAGAGACATCATTATTCTTAAAGACCCTCTGCAGTCCATCAAGAAATGACCTCATGGTCATGCTGTCCAACATCAAGAGTCCGTCTGTCAATAAAATGTGGAAATACTGTCAATCAACTTCATTAAATTGAGGAAATCAAATGAGTTTTTAAAAGGTTTTCATGAAGTGCTTCTCAGGAGTGCGCAGATATAAAGAGAGAAGATTTGATCAGACTCAGACCCAACATACTCTCTTCTGGACTCTGAGTTCACAGAGAAGTGACGGGACACGGCAGAACACATCTGAAAAAAACAACAGGAACACTGTATAGAGCTTTCAAAAATGTTTGTTTTCTCCCCTTTAGAGCTGCGTGAGGTCATCAAAGTAAACAAAACGATGACGGAAGTCTATCGTGAGTCTTATTCAGTGCGTGTGTGTGTGTGCAGGACTTTAAGAGATTTCAGGAATGTGAAATATCATTTCAGGACGGGATCTCTCTGTGAGAACGATAACACATGCGCTGTTAACTGAAAATGAAAAATTATTTTTAACACCTTGTTAGGTTTCTTATGTAAATTAACAGATTTCTCTCTCTCATTATCATTCCGATTTGTGAGAAAGACTTCATTAACCCGCTGGTTTAATTAGGAGGTGTTAAGATGTAAGTAATAAGAGAGAAGGAGAAAGATAGAGAGAGAGACAAAGAGGGATAGAGAGAGAGAGAGAGATAGAGAGAGAGAGATAGAGAGAGAGAGAGATAGAGAGAGAGAGAGAGAGAGATAGAGAGAGATAGAGAGAGAGAGAGATAGAGAGAGAGAGAGAAAGAGAGAGAGAGACAGAGAGAGAGACAGAGAGACAGAGAGAGAGAGAGAGAGAGAGAGAGAGAGAGAGAGAGAGAGAGAGAGAGAGATGGAGAGAGAAATTAAATTTTAACAAGACTTTTATTACAACAAAAAAATATCCTATTTCACCATACACTCATTATACCACAATATTAAATAGTTTTCAAAGTTTTACGCTACCTCACAAAATATGCGTAAAAATCAATTCACCCTCAAAAACAGAGCACAGAACCTCATTAAAACACCATATGCATTCAAATAAGAGCAAATCATCAATAGACTTATAATAAAGAAAATCAACCATAACTCTTGATTTCACCAGATTAAAAAACAAGGCTATTATATTCTGATTTAAATTTTGTTCTATTTTCTTTTTCCTGCTTAAATAAATGGCCAGCTTTGCTTGGCCTAAAACGAAATTCAGAAGTTGACAAACAAATCTCTTTTTCCTCACATATTTGTACCCCAGAATAAATGTCTCCAGAGAAAAGGTTTCATTACAACTCCTAAAAATATCACCTAGAATTACAAACAGAGATTGTAATCTACAACAATTCATAAAAGCATGGAAAACAGTTTCTCTATTAGAGAAAACAGGGCATGTAGAAGCAACCTCAGGGTCTAAAACTGTCACAAAAGCATTAACCGCAACAGCACCATGAAGTATTTTCCATTGCAAGTCACCTGTTCTCTTAGTCAACGTTGGTTTGTAAAAAGATCGCCACTCAGGTTTTTTGCCTTCATCCAGTTTAAAAACATCACGCCAGGGAGTATCAACTCTTGCATTTAAAACATTTTTGCTAAACACCAAAACACAAGACCTGTACAAAGATTTGCCAGTACTTAAAAAAAGATCTTTACACATAGACGCAGCATTTCTGAAGAAAGGGGAAGTAACCCCTTAAACATTTATAAACAAAAACAAACAAGGAAAAGAGTCTTTGGGATTCGAAACACAAGAGCCTTTACAATATTCTGTTAACAGTTCTATTTCAGTTGTTTTAAGAGCAGCTTTCCATTTCATGAGTAACTGGGTAACCAGTCGAATAGATCTTATTCCCAAATGTTGAGCCAGAGCTGTTTCGTCCTTAAAGTCCGGCCCTACAATGTTCAGTAGCTGACTCAGAGTAATGACGTTGTGTCCAATCAGCACCCTATTAAGTCCAGGAAAAAATGTACTGTCCGTTAAATCCAAACGAGAGCCATAAATTAAAGGCTCTTACAGTAACCAGAAAAGAGAAGGTGAGTTTTCTGGTCGTTTAACAAAAAAAAGACTCCAAACTTTAAAAATATTCTTATAAAAAATTGGCAACGTTGAGGTATCGAGTTTTTGGGGATCCATCAAGAAAAGTACTTTGTCCAACCCCAATCCTACAAAACTACGTAAAATCAGGCATGAAACAGCACGCCAGTTACAATTTGATGGTCCATCCAACAGTCTTTTCACAAACTGCAGACGAAAGGTTGCAATTCGGCTTTGTAGATGTATTAATCCTTGACCACCTTCCTCTTTAGGCAAAAACAACACATTTTGTGAGACCCAATGCAACCTATCCCAAAAAAATTAACCATGATAGCCTGAATTTTTGAAAGTAGTTGCAAGGGAGGATCTACACAAGCAAACTTATGCCATAAGGAAGACGCCACCAAATTATTAACAATTAAAATGCGCCCTCTATATGACAATTTTGGAGACAAAAACTTCCATTTTTCTAGGCGTCCTTTGACTTTTTCAATTAAACCTTCCCAGTTTGTACCCTCTGTACTATTGTCTCGTCTCCCAAAAAAAACCCTAAATATTTAAAACCTTCTTTTCCCCAATGTAAACCAGCAGGGAGTCCTGGTTTCCCACTTTTCCAGCTTCCTATCAATAGTGCATCGCTTTTACTCCAGTTTATTTTAGCAGAAGACAACACTTTAAAATTTCCAAGTAATTCAGATAAAACCTGTACGTCACTTTGCTTACTAATCATAACTACTATATCATCAGCATATGCTGATAATAAAAAATTACCATTGCAATTTGGCAAAGATATACCTTGAAGTTTCATTCTTATTTCCTGTAATAAAGGCTCTATGGCCAGAGAATAGAGCATACCAGAAAGGGAACACCCCTGTCTAATACCTCTACACGCCTCAAAAGGGGCACACAAACCACCGTTAACTTTGAGAATGCTCTGAACGTTACTATAGAGAACCTTCACCTGATCTATACATTTTTTGCAGAAACCAAAGGCTTCCAAAACTCTCCATAAATAAGTGTGCTCAACTCGATCAAATGCTTTCTCTTGGACCAATGATATTAAGCCACAATCTAACTTTAACCTCTTAGAGACATCAAGAAAATCTCTAATCAGGGAAACATTATCAAAGATTGACCTCCCGGGGACACAGTATGTCTGGTCAGGATGAATTACCTGGTCCATAACCTCTGCCAATCGGTTAGCTAAAGTCTTAGAGAGCAGCTTGTAATCACTGCACAGGAGGGAGACCGGCCGCCAACACTTGATGTCCGTCAGATCACCCTTCTTGGGTAGGATAGTTAGTACTGCTCTACGGCAACTTAACGGCAGAAGCCCTCCGGCTAAACTGTCATTCAGTACCTCTAGTAAGTCCTCTCCAATCTCTGACCAAAAAGATTTATAAAAGTCAATAGGCAGACCGTCAATACCTGGTGCTTTTCCAAGCAACATACCCTGGATGGCTTTACACAGCTCCCCCATGGTCAAGGCACCTGAAATCTTAGCATTGACTTCCTCTGCCACTTGAGGAAGATTATCAAAAAAAGCACTGTCATTCGTAGAATCTGGACCCAGTTCATTTTTATATAGAGATTCATAAAAAGTGGCTGCTCTCTTACGAATGTCTTAGGGATCAGTCAATACAGTTCCAGTTTCAGAACGTAACGCATGAATGACTCTGTTCTGTCCATTTTTCTTTTCTAAACTAAAAAAAAACCTTGATGGTGCATTCATCTCGTTTATACTAAGAAAACGTGACCTGACCAGAGCACCCTGTGCTTTAACCCCTAAGAGGTCAGATAACTGAGTCTCCTTATTTTTTATGAGAGACTCCACATCACTATGTTCCCCAGGCAAGTGAGCCAATTCTTGCAGTTTCAAAATCTCAGTCTCTAAAGTGCTTAATCTCAGGGTTACTTCTCTAGTGACGTTCTGAGAATATTGTTGACATAGCTGTTTTATCTGAACTTTCCCAAAATCCCACCATTGCTGCAGTGATCTAAAGGATTTCTTTGTTGTTTTAAAAATATCCCAAAAACGTTTAAAACATTCTTTAAAACACTTATCATCCAACAAAGTGGTATTCAAGTGCCAATAAGCGCTCTTTGGCTTAATAGAATTTAAACAAATACAACACTGCACCATACTATGATCTGAGAGACATGATGGTGTAATAGAACAACTCTCAACAATACTAGCATGATGTTTAAAAACATAAAACTTATCCAGCCTTGCCAATGAAATCATGTTATCACGAACATGAGACCAAGTGTATTGTCTTTGTTCTCCATTAAGCTGTCTCCAAATATCAATTAGTTCATGTGTTTTTTTTAGCTGAACAAGACGTTGGCGTGAAGGTAAATGAGGTTCCATGTGATTTCTATCTAAGTTGGACTCTGTACAATTAAAATCACCACCCAAAATTAAATACTCATCAACAGCAACATTTTGTAAAACAGAGGATAAAGTATTTAAAAACAACATTCTCTCAACAGCTGAGGTTGGTATATACACACAAATAAAAACAAAAACAACCTTTTCAAAAGAGGCTCTTACTTTCAAGAGTCTACCTTTGATAACCTCTTCAACCTGATAAGAGTGTGGGCTGAAACTCTTAGAAAAGAGAACAGCAACTCCGCCACTTATTGTGGTATTATGACTTAAAACAGCAGTCCCATTCCATTCTACTGCCCAGTCAGCAGCATTATTAACATCAGTATGTGTCTCTTGTAGCAGTATAACATCAATTCTTTTCTGATGAATTACTTCAAATAAAGCAGCTCTTTTGTGCATGTTTCTAGCACCATTCAGATTTAAAGTAGCAACATTAGCGTGACACATACTTAAGGAAAAGAAAAAGAAAACTGTCCACAAAAAGAAACTACTAAAGGTCATGGAATTAGACTTTCTCACTGTCATCATTATTAAGTTCAGAGTTGAGTTTCCTCACTATTACTTTTAGCCTATAGACCTCTTTAGTTGTAAAGGAGCCCTCCATCATGAACCCCTTAGTATTATCTATAAACTGTTTTATGTCAGGAAAAAATTCCTCAATGTGCACACCCCTCTTATTTTTAGTAGCTCTAAGGAACAGTCTAATGTCATCTACCTCATAATGACGTCCAGAAAAATCACTCTGAGAAAGACAAACACTTGAATCAGATGATTCACTGTCACTTTCTGTTTTCTTGTCGCTTAAGTCAGTCAACTCTGGTTTTTTTGCGTATCTAACCATCCGAGTTTTACCATACTTCTTCCTCTTTAATGGAACTTTAAAATCTGTCTGCACTGTTTCCATTGGAATGTCATCACTTGTATTTCCCACAGTCGATTGCAGATTATTAATGAGAGCATCGTGTACATCCCTCTCCGTCTCAATACCGGCTACCCCCGCCTGAACATTAGACACTTCTAAACCAGAAACTGTGTTTTGAAGCGCTGATTCTGCAGCTTCAGTTACTGCGATCACAGGTAAACCACCATCATGCTTTTCCTCTGAGGCTCGTACCCCTGTCACACCCGCAGTCTCGTCGGACGGCCCTGCTGCTGCATCGGGTTCAGCGTTATCGACTACAGCACTTCTGACAGCAACTACGTCACCATCACCTGGCGGGTTGTTCAAATTTTTTGCGGGACAATCACGAACTAAATGACCAGATTGGCCACAACTAAAACATTTCATTTTGTCAGTTGTTATGTAAATGATGTAATTGTACTCATCAGCCCGAAAGTGCAAAGACACATCCAAATCAGCATCATCATTCATAATCATATAAACGAAACGCCTAAACGAAACAACATGTTTTAGTAAAGGCGACTGTAGTGGAGTATGTGAGGCGAGACCGTGGTTCGAGGCCGGTAAGTAATTGCTAATTAGCGCCAGTGGTGCGCGCACCGGCCTCGCATCACGTAGGAGATTGGGAGCATATAAAAGGAACAAGCGACCGGACCGTCGAGGAGAGAGGACCGGGCCCGAGCTTGTGTTTGTATTGTTTTAATGTTGTTGTTCGCCGGCGGTCGTCCGTGAGGGGCCGCTGGCTGTTATATTATGTTTTGGTTTGTTTGTTTGTTAGCCGGCGGTCGTCCGTGAGGGGCCGTCGGCTGTTATATTATTTATTAAATGTTTTGAATGTCTTCCGGTTCCCGACTCCTTCCTTCCATACTTGAATCGTATTACAGCGACCCACAACCGATAGGGATCTTTTTAATGGGAGAGACCAGTTTACCATAACGAGATAGAGTTTTAGATAAAATCTCATCACTTAAAAACGGTGGTACATTGGATAGCGTTACTTTCCTTGATGGTGTAGAAAGCGGAAGTACAGGATTAAAAACATCATCAACAACTATCCCTGTCTCAACTAGTTCATTAGCCTTTTCAACAGTACTCAGAAAAATAACAGTGGCATTATTCATCCTGGAGGCAGACAATATATTTTCATGCCCAACCACCTCTCCTACTGCCAGGCAACATTTTTCCACACTAACTGCGGCCGCTACTTTCACCCCATGACGACGAGTCAGTGAACCCAAACATCGCGCTGGTGGGTCCGTCATGCTCCCGGTAAAACAGGTGGCACACGGCCCAAAACAACTCAAATGTAAACCAAAAACTCACATAAACAACGAACAAAGAAAAAAAAGAAAAAAAAGATTCACTCACAGAATCCAAACGCACTCACAGCACTCAGTCCGCACGCTCACGCTCACCCCAACAATCACACCGGAAGTGGGATAGAGAGAGTGAGAGAGAGAGAGAGAGACGGAGAGAGACAGAGAGAGAGAGTGAGAGAGACGGACAGAGACGGAGAGAGACAGAGAGAGAGAGAGAGAGAGAGAGTGAGAGAGAGAGAGAGACAGAGACAGAGACCGGGAGAGAGAGAGAGAGAGAGAGAGAGAGAGACGGAGAGAGACGTAGAGAGAGAGAGAGAGAGAGAGAGAGAGAGTGAGAGAGAGAGAGAGAGAGAGAGAGAGAGAGACGGACAGAGACGGAGAGAGACAGAGAGAGAGAGAGAGAGTGAGAGAGAGAGAGAGACAGAGACAGAGACGGGGAGAGAGAGAGAGAGTGAGAGAGACGGAGAGAGACGTAGAGAGAGAGAGAGAGAGAGAGAGTGAGAGAGTGAGAGAGAGAGAGAGAGAGAGACAGAGACGGAGTGAGACGTAGAGAAAGAGAGTGAGAGTGAGTGAGAGACATATAGAGAGAGGGAGAGAAAGAGAGTGAGAGTGAGTGAGAGAGAGAGAGGGAGAGAGAGAGAGAGAGAGAGGTATTGAAAAAATGTACATCAAAATGAAAAAGTGTTTAATGTACGCATATTAAGACTACTAAATATGTTAAATAAAGAAACTGAAAGAATTTAGTTTAGTGAACTTAGAAATACAATCTTGGTGTACTTATTTATTTAAGTCGCACTTGCTAAGATTAGGATAGAACTTTAATTTAACAGTAATCCAAATTTGAAAGTTCTGCTTACCTCTAAAACTCGAAAATTTTGTTTGAGTATTGCCAACTCATCCAGGTTTACATTGTGGTTTAGTCAGTTTTTATTGTTTTTATTAAGTAACAACAACTTTAAAAATGGAGTTAACGAATTCAATGAAACACAATAAACACATGAATTTTGAATTATTTAAAAAAGGATTTATCTTTTGCAAATAAACGATATGTTCATATGTGTTCAGCTAATCGTAAGCGAGGATCTACTTTAAGCCTTAAGATGTTTTGTGAAAATTAGCCCTGATTCTCCGAAGAAACCAAACCACTTCTGGAGTTTCTCAACCTGATTCATTTATCAGAAGTGTGTGAGCTATGAGTCTTCTTCTTTAATACACTGTAGCCGCCAGTAAGAATCACAGCTACTTTGCGTTCTCCAAAATCCGACTCGTATAAAACCACATCCAACCTCAAAAGTCCAGAAAATTTCTTTACAGATCCACCAAAAACATTCAACAAAGGGATCGATGATTGAACGTGTTTTGTCATTCTAAACGAATTCCTTCTGATTTACATTTGATGCTCGATTTATTCGTTCATCTTGTGGTCGTCTTAAGTGTTGAGTTTTCTCATCTACTGTATAAAGACAGAATCTTCCAGTTCCACATGTGGTGAAGATCACATCGTGTCATTATCATTTGACCATACGGTATAGGTCTTACGTGGCCCATATGCTCACATCAAATATAAATCGTCTCAGAATTTCCCTTCAGGTTCAAGGTTTATTGGAGGAGATGTGCCAGTATTCACATCCATCACGCCAGTACGCCTTCGTTTCTCAGAGGAGCCATATTTCATTTCCAAATTACACAAACCTGACAGCCATTCAAACACAGCAGTGTATTCTGATGAAATACACAAAACAACACATAAATCACAAACCTTTCATTTTATTACGCTAGATGCTGCGTCGGTGTTCTTCTTTTGGATGGTCAACGTCAGTCACGTGACATTTACGATTGAGATGTTTGGGTCCACGTGACATATTCA
>CM017895.1:562316-569816 GCA_008369825.1 Triplophysa tibetana | reverse complement strand
TGTAATTATGGGCTGTGGAGAGCATTACCGTGTTCCTCACATTCTTGGTTTGGTTTGTTTTTTGGCAGCTCTGCTCTGGTTCTGACCTTCATGAGTTGCTTGTTTTGGGCGTGTGGAGATGTTTCTGCTGAGCGTTACACTTCTGCTAAACATCAGAGACGTCAAATGACCAACGGCGGCTAAACAGAATTCAATACGTCCCGCTCGCGGATGCACAATCACTGCAGCACAGCTATTCTGAGCGTCTTCACACACCGCTGCAGAGAAGAAGAAAAAAGATGTGGATCTGCTGATCTCATTAAAACATCCCCACACACAGACGTCAGTGTTTTGCTGAACTGTGTTGGGGAAGCAATTTTGAACTGAGCTTTCCAAAATACCGACCGCTCATCATTTAAACAACAGTCAAGCTGACATTTCACCAAAGAAATCCAAACTCTGTTCCTGCACTCCCTGCAGATACACGTTTAGATTTCTCGCGATTCAAACACAGATGCAATCACAGTGAAGAAGTATTAAAAACCTCGAGCAAGTAATAAAAGTTTAATTTCTAATCTTCTCTGCTGGATGTCCTGAGAACCACCAAAGGTTCCACTGGTTAGTTGTGCTTAGCTGCTGAAAGTAGATTGTCTCATCTCTCATTCCCTCAGACTGTCATTCAGTGTCATATATATATATATTTTATGCATGTTTTTATTTATTCAATTCTTTACTCCTGCATTTATGCATGTATTTATTTATTATATTATTTATTTCTGTATTTATGCATGTGTTTATTTTAGTTTTTATGCATGTTTTTATTTATTTATTGTATTATTTATTCTTACATTTATGCACTTTTTATAATTGTTTTTATAAATTTTGTATGCATGTTATTATTTATTATATTATTTATTCCTGCATTTATGCATGTGTTTATTTATTTATTAATTTATTTATATGTGCATGCATTAATATATATGGTTTTGGTTTCACACTTAAATGCAGTTAAATAGTGAGTTCACATTTAAAGAAAATTGTGCCTTTTTACATTAAGGTTCCCTTTGTAGAGCATTTATAAATGTGTTCTTTAATACATTTTCTGTAAAGAATATATGGGCAAACAATACGTCCAATGAAAGAACAGAGTCTCTGCTTTTAAACAAAGAAAACGTATTCTTATATCTTCATTTGTTTGTTTTTTATCACTCCATAGATGTGGGTAGGTTTCTTCAAAAATGCATCACTTTGATTAAACAGCTGAGATAATCAGTGTTTTTTGTCAAAGATTCCGCCCAGATTACACTCAGAATAATCATTAAAAACAGATAAAATATATACGTTTAAGGTTCTGAGATTCTGTCCTTTTTCCAAAAGGTGTGTAATAGCGCCAACAGCTGTACAACAGTACAAACACTGATTGCCGTATTAACTCGTCTTTGGCGGGGAATCGTTTTTTTAAAATGACGAGATAACACGTCAATGGCAGCCAAAGAGTTAAGAAGTTGTTTACAAATGCATTAAAAAGCGGTTCTAACTGCATGAATACCTAAAATCGAGTGAAATACCTGCCAAATAGTGCACGGTTTTTATATTGCATGTTATAAAGGCTTTAAAACGCAAGCAGATTCATTATTATCTTGATGTTGTTTGTAAAATAGGCTGTCAGACGGGAGAATATTTTTTTTCTTAATATTGTATATTTAATATCTTCTGTCACTTTTCAAACCATGTTGTTGACCTGATCCTCTGCCGAAAGTCTTTAGGGTGCCCTCGTGAATATCTTCAGATCATAATGCTTATCCAAAGCAGTTTTTTCTTGCTTACCGAGATAGATTCATCAAACTTTTGATCACTTTTGAACACTAAATGCACAGAGGTTGTTGTAAACTTGTTTGTTTACGATGTATTATTGTTGATTCAGTTACATCCAATAGTTCATCAAAACTAGAAAAGTATTTGTATTTATTATTTATTGTAGGAACAGAATGGATATATTTAAAAGTATTGACAGTCCATGAAAGTGCACTTCAAAGAAAAGTGGATGCCTAAAAGTATTCACATTATTACACATGTATTGCACATTTGTTACACATTTATAACATGCAAATAAAAAACGCTGCACTATTTGATAGGTATTTTGTTAGAATACCCCTTTTTGCAAACGCAGTTATAACTACTTTATAATGCATTTGTAAACGACATATTAATCATAAACAAACACATTTATAAATGCTTTATAAAGAATACCTAAATGTAAATTGTTATCAAAAAATTTCACAAAAATAGAAGTGCGCACCTTCCGGCCAATCAGAATACAGTATTCAAACAGACCATGGTATAACGTCCAATAACATTGTTTCGGGTTATTTGGTGTTATATGAAGGAGTTTTTATACTGAAGGACCTACTGTATGTACCAACTGCAGTTTGTATTGTACTACAGATGATATTTTCCTCCATAGCTAATTCTGGCGCAGTCATTGACCCGTTAAACAAATCAACACAAATAAATCAACAGTATAATATGTACGATAAAAAATGATGTCACAGTATGGTATCATATTCATTTTCTGATCGCATGAGAAGCTTTGGAAAAAGGTTTGTGGAAGAGGTCTGTGGTATACTGCAAACATTTTTGCTGTAGTTATGCAGCTATTTGCCAGTAACATACTGTAGATTTATATTTAATAAGTTAACAAAAAATCCCAAATCTGACCCTAAGCTTGATATTCATTCTTATTATAGGCTTACCACAGTAAATTAGGGTAAAAAACATGTTTTTTTGTCGTTGGAGAAAAGAAGCTAGAGAAACGACTCTTCTATGTCACGCTCGGAGATTCCGAGTAAAGATTCATGTATCCACTGGAGTTGTGTAGTGCGATTAGTTCATTTCTCTCCGTCTCCTCCTACGACACTTGAGCCGCTGTAATCTTCCATTATAAGCCCATTAGTTGAGCGCTGCTTGATGTCTTATTTCTCTAATTGGCCCGTCATGAACTGTAATGAATGAACCGTGTAAGTGAATGACTGGCGGATCTCCGGCTCCACCGCAGTCACCACAATCATTCTCTCTCTGACGTCTCGTGTGCTCTTCAGAAGAACATTTCTCTGCTTCTGACGTGAAAATCACCGGCTGAAACTCTCTGTGTCTGTTTAACGTCTGCGCTTTGAACTCTTCATGCATTATAAATGCATCATCATTAAACATTCAGTCGTTTTATTTCAGCTGTTAAAAATGATCTTGGTAATTTAAATCAAAGCGTCTCACAAATGAGAGAATAAAGCTGTCTGTCTGCTACAAAGAGTGATGATACGGGATCTCTGTCTGTCTGTCTGTCTCTCTCTCTCTCTCTCTCTCTCTCTCTCTGTATAATATAATTTGCCCCCAGGACAGTCTGTATCGCTCACTGCTCCTGAAGCACATCTCCACTCTTTAAGTAACAGTGTGATTCATTTATTTAAATCTTTGCAATGATGTCTATGAGTACACTGTTTCACTCATGCCTCATCTGGACAAACTTCAACTCAAGTCAAATGATGTGTTGTGTGGAATTTCTTTTTCTCAAATCTGTTATATTTTGGTCATTTATCAAGATTTTTTTTCAAACAAATCCTTTAAGTAGTCAAATGTAAAAGTTGGTTTAAAGGAGAAATGTGTAGATTTTAGCAGCATCTAGTGGTGAACTTGTGAATTGCAACCAACGGCTCACTCATCCCCTCCCTTTCGAAACACTACGGTGGCTGACACAGGACAAACATGTTGTCGCTTTTTTGCTTCTTTGCTGAAGGAGATAACGTATTCATGAAACGCACTCTGTAGAGCAGTTTGTCCATTTGAGCTACCCTAGAAACCGCATGATGAATTCCCTGTAGGGTGACTAGCTCATTCTAAGTGAATAAAAACATAACGCCTCATTATGTGAGGTCTTTAAACACCTCTGAACTCTTAGTTATGGATATTATAATGTCCTAAAGATATGTGCGTTGTGCAGTGTGTTATTTACACGTGTGTTAGAAATAAAACACAGACAGGAAGTAACAGATACAGTAACAAAGTCTTAAAGCATTCCCGCAGTGGCGATCTGGCCGGTGTCTAGCTGACGGAGGCTAAAGCGTTTGCCACTGCATTACAAATGTGTTGAGAATGTTTTACCACCTACTGTTGTGGTTCCGCCTCAATTTGTTTATTAGTTTATTACCTGCACCTGTCCCTGTTGATTTTGACCCCTTTAAGAGTCCTCATGTTCTTTTTTGTCCTTGCTCAGTCATTGTACGTCTTACCTTGCTGTAGCTGTTTGTAGCTGTGCCTTGCCCGTGTCCTTTACCTTGCCGTGTTGCTATTTGGATGTTCCTTGTTCCTGGTTCGTGTTCCCCAGTCTTAGTAAGTTTAGTCATTGTTGTTCAAGTGTTTTGTTTTATAGTTTAGTTAGTCCGGTTCCTTGTTTGTTATTATATATAAGCCTGTCTTGTTTTCCCCATTGTGGGTTTTGTTTTGCCTTTTTGTCTTGTTTTTGTGATTAAATATCTGTTTACTTCACCCCGTGTCTGCCTGCATTTGGGTTCATTCCACACGTTTCGTGACAGAATGACTGAGCCAAAGAGAACCCAGCAGGCAGCCAAGGTGAACTGCTTGTGGTCCCGCCAGGCACGCCTCCTCTGCGGTATCCGCCAAGGAAACGATGACCTGGGGACCTACGTAGGTAGGTTCCTGGATGCCGCAGGGGAGGTGGTCTTTGGGGAGGCGGAGTTGGCGGTGTTGTTCAGCCGCGGCCTCAGGGATCCTCTGTCGCCAGCGGAGATGAGGATGCTGAGACCGCTGGACTTCAATGTCGTGTGGCGGTATGCCGCGAACAGGTCAGAGTCCAGGGTCCCAGTACAATCCTGTTATTCATCTCCGCTGGTCGCTATCCCGGAGGATCGTTCCCTCAAGGTCGGGGTTATGGGCATAACCGTCCCCTCCGCCTCATCCGCAGCAGCTTCACCACCACCGACTGGTCACCATGGCAAGCGGGGGAGGAGAACGTCTTCGGGGTCATCCTCGGAGGCCTCCAACCCCGAACCAGCTGTGCCCTTCACCTCCTTCCTTCAGCCGACCACCAGATAGGTGGCTCGGCTGAAAAAGAAGAGGCAACGGAGGACAGCTACGAGTCCGGTGGTCCCGAGTCCGGTGGTCCCGAGTCCGGTGGTCCCGAGTCCGATGGTCCCGAGTCCGAAGCTATCCAGTGGCGCGGTGAGGGCGGGACGGTCCGAGCGGCCAGTACGGCCGTAGATTCCCCCGACCAACCGACACCCAGCCCGGACAAGCAGCCGGCACCCGGCCCGGCAGCCGGCACCCGGCCCGGCCCAGCAGCCGGCTTCAAGCCCTGTCCAGCCGTCCCAGCAGCCGGCGTCAAGCCCTGTCCAGCCGGCCCAGCAGCCGGCCTCAAGCCCTGTCCAGCCGGCCCAGCAGCCGGTGTCAAGCCCTGTTAGTCTGGCCATCCAGCCGGTGTCCTGTCCGGCATTCCAGCCGGTGTCCTGTCCGGCATTCCAGCCGGTGTCCTGTCCTGCATTCCAGCCGAGGTTCTGTCCGGCTGTCCAGCCGGGGTCCAGTCCGGCATTCCAGCCGGGGTCCAGTCCGGCCTTCCAGCCGGGGTCCAGTCCGGCATTCCAGCCGGGGTCCAGTCCGGCATTCCAGCCGGGGTCCAGTCCTGTTCCCCTGTATCCCCACCCATTTGGACTTCCTCCCTTGTATTCTCAGTTGCCCCTGCCTCCCCTCCCATGTTTGTTGTTTTTGTTGTCACACCCCAACCCCATTATGGTAGTCTCCTGTTTGCCATTGATTCTTTTTGCCATGTTTTGTTTAATCTTGTCCTGTTAGTCCCCTTGAGGAGCGCCAGGATGTCGCTCCTTGAGGAGGGGATTCTGTTGTGGTTCCGCCTAAATTTGTTTATTAGTTTATTACCTGCACCTGTCCCTGTTGATTTTGACCCCTTTAAGAGTCCTCATGTTCTTTTTTGTCCTTGCGCAGTCATTGTACGTCTTACCTTGCTGTAGCTGTTTGTAGCTGTGCCTTGCCCGTGTCCTTTACCTTGCCGTGTTGCTATTTGGATGTTCCTTGTTCCTGGTTCGTGTTCCCCAGTCTTAGTAAGTTTAGTCATTGTTGTTCAAGTGTTTTGTTTTATAGTTTAGTTAGTCCGTGTCCTTGTTTGTTGTTATATATAAGCCTGTCTTGTTTTCCCCATTGTGGGTTTTGTTTTGCCTTTTTGTCTTGTTTTTGTGATTAAATATCTGTTTACTTCACCCCCGTGTCTGCCTGCATTTGGGTTCATTCCACACGTTTTGTGACACCTACAGAGGCTTAGAACCTCCCACACGCCAAAACACACACACACACACACACACATGTGCGTTAACTTCCGGACTAAACTAATCACTTAAGATTACACCTGTTAAAGGGATTTTGTGGTGTTTTTTTAACCGACTGGAGTTCTAATGAGTTCAGCGAGCTGTGAGACACCCGGTCAGTGTTACGTGAAGTGTTTCATGTTGAATGTGTTTATTTACATGAATTATTCAATAATGCACCTGCTGTAATATTGATGTTGTTCATTTATTCATGTTTGTCATTAGTCACATAATGCCTGTCTTGACTTTACACACATCTCAGTGTCTCTGTCCGTCTGTAGATGCTTGACCATACTCGTCTTACTTATGGGTGAGCAAAACTTGACAAAACATCTCTTCAGTTACATTCTCTTTTGTAAAAGTCAAGTCAAGCTGTTTTTATTGTAAATCAGCGGTTTAGTTGCTTTTAGTGTTGTGCATCTTTCATTAATAATACACCTTTTGTGTCACATGATTTAACAGTGTGTATTAAAAAAATAAAAACATAGTGTTTTTTTAGAGAATAGTTTTATAGCAGATTTGTGTAACAACAACATTAGTTCAGAACAGAACATCTCACATGTGAGAAACAGACAGACAGAGAGAGAGAGAGAAACAGACAGACAGAAAGAGAGAGAGAGAAACAGACAGACAGACAGACACACAGAGAGAGAGAGAGAAACAGACAGACAGAAAGAGAGAGAGAGAAACAGACAGACAGACAGACAGACACACAGAGAGAGAGAAACATTCTCTCATGTCCTTCTGCATCTGTGTACTTCAGCGGAACACAACAGCAGATCATTAACTGAATATCTGAAATGTAAAAAACACGATGATGACAGGTTTGCTGAAGTGTCGCTTTCATATCTCCCATCAGAAACCATGAGACTGAGAGACATGAAATGTCCTTGTTGGGTGAATTAGAACAGAAAGTCCGACATGAAGGGACTTCTGCCATCTGACAATTGTTATTTACTTCACGTCACGTCAAGAGACATCAGTCTGACAGAAGAGTCAACCAATGAATGCCCTTCATTGAGAGAGAGAGAGAGAGGGAGTGAGAGAGTGAGGGAGTGAGGGAGTGAGTGAGTGAGAGAGAGAGAGAGAGAGAGAGAGAGTGAGAGAGAGAGAGAGAGAGTGAGAGAGAGAGAGA
>CM017895.1:546277-556277 GCA_008369825.1 Triplophysa tibetana | reverse complement strand
AAAGCTATTAAACTTATCATTCATAATCCAGACTTGATGATGATTCAATAAGCTTGAGTATGTTGCAATAAGTGTGCTTTTTGTCTCCAGCACCCAAGAATTCTAGCAAAGTAATCCAATAGCATGTGGCTAGCAGCCTCTTCTGCTTCTCTAGGTCCCTGGCGGTATGAGTTAGAAAAGGCACCCTAGAAAACCTGCTTAGAAAATTATAATACAACCCAGTTATTATGCAGGTTACATACCACCCCTTGACATGGAATATTTTCAAGTTTTGGATATGAAAAGTGGTTAAGGTCATCTAACATTGACACCTTGTAATTCACAGACCCTACCTTCTTAACCACTTTTGCAAGTCCTCGCCATTTAGGTGCAATTTTAGCCATAAAACCATCATCTGCTCGAAACAAAGGATGAGAGTGTATCCAAACTATACCACCCTCTTGGAAGTCTTGGACACTTCTCTTGAGGTTGTAATACTTCCGCTGTCTTGTGTAACATTTTTTGACGGTCAATAGTTCTATAACTTGTTGATCTGGACAGGGTGGATTTGTTAGAGCTCTTTGAAGTGGTCCTTTCAATGGGCGACCGAGGGCCACTTCTGCAGGTGAAAACCCTATGCTTTCATGCCATGCAGTGTTCAAAGCAAACCTAAATTCACATATCCACCGATCCCAAGTTCGATGATTGTCTCCTAAATATGATGCATTCATAGTCTTCAAATTACGATTGATGTGTTCTGTCAAGTTGGATTGTGGGTGGTAAGCTGTAGTAAGTTTCTTAGTTACTTGCCACTGCTTGCATAATTAACCCAAGAGTTTTGAGGTAAATTGAGCACCTCTGACCGAATCAATAAATGCAGGCGCTTGTGAAAATCTCTTCTCTCAGGATACGCACGATCGTGGTAGCTTTTGTGGATCTCATTGGGAAAATTTCTACCCATTTGGAGAAATAGTCTATCACCACAAGAATATACTCATTCTGTTGTGTACTTCGTGGGAACTGTCCCATTATGTCCATGCCAAGCATGTGTCCAGGCTCAATGATAGGCACATTTTGGAGTTCTCCTGCTGGTTTCAGGCTTCCAGGCTTATACTGCTAACACACCTTACACAGTTTGCAATGCTGCCACACTTCCTTTCACATGGTAGGCCAATAAGCAAAATCCAGTAATCTCATCAGCATTTTGAACTTCCCCAAATGACCACTGAGGGGGTTGTCATGGCCATAGGTTTAAAATGCTTCTCCTAAACTAGCAGGCACCACAATCTAAAATTTCTGTCCCACCTTTAAGCTTGGAACACACCTGGGCAAAATGTCATTATTCTCCACATAGAGAGTTCTTAAGAGGTAATTGTTCACCTTATTTTGGGTTTTCTCCCTTAGCTCCTGACAATCTACATCCTCCTTCTGCTCCTCAATAATCTGCCACACGTCTACTGGTAGTTCACATGTAATTGGTGAAGGAGTAGGTTTTGCTGATGTATGTATTACAATGGCAGTGGGTTCAGCAGATGGTCTTCGTGATAAGACATCCGGTACCTCATTACATTGTCCTTTCCTAAAGCGAACTGTGAAGTGATATCCTTGCACTCTGATAGTTCATCTCTCCAACCTAGAAGAAGGTTTCGGATGCTGAAACAGCCATACTACCTAAGCATGGTTAGTTACTACTTCAAATTCTCTTCCTTCTAGATAGTGGTGCCATTTTTCCACAGCCCAGACGACGGCAAGACATTCCTTTTCTGAAGTAGAATACGATCTTTCAGCAGCTCTCAATACTCTAGAAGCATATCCAACCACCTTCTCTTGTCCATCCATTTCTTGTGTCATTACCGCACCCAAACCAACATCACAAGCGTCAGTCTGTAATTTAAAAGGTGTATCAAAGTTCGGTGTAGTTAAAACAGGAGATTTTGTTAGATCATCTTTAACGAGTTCAAATGCTCTCTGGCATTCAACTGTCCACATCCATTCAGCTCTTTTTTTCTACAAGGCATGCAATGGAGCTGCTTTAGATGAAAAGTCACAAATAAAAAGATGAAACCATGCAGCAAGACCTAGGAATCGTTGCGTTTCTTTCAATGATACTGGCGTTGGAAATGACTTGACAGCATCAATTTTGTCAGGATCTATCTTGATTCACTCTGCAGAGATTACGTGTCCCAAGTAGGAAAGTGAAAAACAGACAAATTTACATTTCTTGAGATGGAGTGTAAATCCGGCGGTATGAAGACTCTTGAAAATCTGATTGAGATGTTTCATGTGAGTTTGGGTGTCAGGTGTGTAGACAATGATGTTGTCTATATACACCATACAACACTTGCCCTTGTGATCTCTCAGAATTTGCTCCATCAGAAGTTGAATAGATGCAGCTGCATTTTTCAGTCTGAAAGGTAAACACAAGAATTCATGCAATCCTGATGCCGTTATGAAATCCGTCTTTTCCAAACTTGCTGGGTCTTTTCTACTTGCCAGTTACCACTCTTAAGATCAAACGTGATAAAAACTTTGGCTCCGTGTAACGATTCTAAAATGTCTACAATTTGCATCTTGATGCATATCCTACATCGGATATGCATCAAGATCTTTGTATTAAGGCCACGAAAGTCTATGCACAGACGAGATCCCCCATCTTTCTTGTCCACTACTACAACAGGTGAAGCCTGTTGTAGTAGTGGACAAGCCGCTGGCAGCCATTGCATCGCTGCCAGCGGCTAGTTTGTATCCTCGGACACTTGCTTCACCTCACATTTGTTCCTGGTCTTAATATTAGTGTATTTTACTATCGTAACCTATCACTGTCGTTGCCGAATTATTTATAACTTTATTTTCTAAACCTATATAAATTTAAGCGTAATGGCGCTAGCATATTAGCGTGTTAGCTTGCCTTCTGTTTACACTGTGGAATATCATCTCCCCCTATTTGTCCTGTGTGCTAACTGTTTCTCTTTTTAAGTGTATATACTAAGACTCATCAAGCAACCTTGGTAAGTTAGGATTGCACTTCATACCCGGTGAGTCATGGCTTCTATTCCTATTGTTGTTATTTGCACCTCATGTCATATGTTTAGCTTAGCCTTCTCTAAATGCAGGGAAGTAGTTAGGCTGACGGAGAAGATCTTAGAATTAGAGTCTCGCATCCAATCTTTATTTGAGGATAGTAAGACTGATAGGACCGTAGAAAACATTTTGGATGCGAGCAATGTTAGCGCACACAGCTCGGTTCCGGTTGAAAATCCCCTGCAGCTGGGAAACTTTGTGACGGTGAGACGGCATAGTCGCAGGACAAAACATCACTCAACCGTTCCGATTAAAGTCTCGAACAGGTTTGCCCCGCTCAGTGACACACCGACTGAGAAACCTGCTGAAAGTGCCCTAGTGATCGGTGATTCTATTGTCCGGAACGTTAACATAGAGGCACCAGCCACCATAGTCACATGTTTACCGGGAGCCAGAGCGCCTGACATCAAGTCAAATTTAAATGTGCTGGCTAAGACTAATCGTAAATTCAGTAAGATTGTTATTCACGTCAGCACAAATGATGTTAGACTCCGTCAACCGGAGATCACTAAAGATAATATTAAAGAGGTGTGTGAGCTCGCAAAAACGATGTCAGACACTGTAATATTCTCTGGCCCCCTCACTGCTTACAGTGGTGATGAGATTTATAGCAGATTATCATCACTAAATGGCTGGTTGTCTGAGTGGTCCCTGCAGAATAATATAGATTTTATAAATAACTGGAAGAGTTTTGAGGGCAGACCTGACCTGTTGAAACGAGATGGTCTCCATCCCTCCTGGGATGGGGTTTCCCTCCTCTCTAGAAATTTGGCACACAGTCTTAATAATGCTAAAGTCTGACTACCTAGGGCCCAGGTCAGGAAGGAGACAGAATGGCTTAACCAACTGTCTGCTTGCCGTCTCGTGTTACAGAATACACAAAATATACAACATGTAATAATCCCTTGTTACAAACAACATAAAATAGAGACTGTGTCTGTCCCCCGGATTAGCAATCATAAGATATTGCGTAAACCTCTTGAAAGTAATTTAATTAACGTTAAACAAATTAAACATGAACAAAATACAGATAATCAACTGTTACGACTCGGATTGCTTAATATTAGATCTCTCTCAAATAAAGCACTTTTTGTTAACGATATGATAACCGATCATAAATAGACATGCTTTGTTTGACAGAAACATGGCTAAAGCCAGATGATTATATTACTCTAAATGAATCCGTTCCTCAAGATTATTACTATAAACAAGAGCCTCGCCTAAAAGGTAGAGGGGGAGGTGTCGCTGCACTTTACAATAATTCTTTTATCATCTCTCAGAAGTCTAATTTTAAATACAATTCTTTTGAAGTCATGGTACTTCACGTATCGACACCTAATACTAAGGACAAAACATTTTTAAATTCTATTCTAGCTATTGTATATAGGCCTCCAGGGCACCACACAGATTTTATTAAAGATTTTGGTGGGTTCTTATCAGAACTAGTACTGGCCGCAGATAGAGTCCTTGTCGTCGGTGACTTTAATATCCATGTAGACAATGATACAGATGCCTTGGGGATGGCTTTCAAAGACACTCTTAACTCCATGGGCGTTAGTCAACATGTGTCAGGACCTACTCACCTTCGTAATCATACTTTAGATTTAATACTTTCTTATGGTATAAATGTGGACGATGTTAAAATCGTTCAGCAGAGTGAAGACATTTCGGATCATTGTCTGATATTATGTTTGCTTCAATGGCCTACGGCTGCAAATCAAACTCCTTGTTACAAATATGGTAGAACGATTACTAAAGATGTGTTTCTCGATAATCTGCCTGAATTGTCTAAAATATCTAGCATGAGTAAAAACGTTGACGGTTTTGACCCTTCTATTGCAAATTTTAACTCTACCTTCTCGGAAATATTAGACATAGTTGCTCCTCTGCGTTTAAAGAAAATTAAAAATAGCAGCCCAACACCGTGGTATAATGAACACACTCAGACTCTAAAGAAAGCGTCCCGGAAAATGGAGCGCAACTTTAAGAAAACTAATTTAGAGGTCTTTCGTATAGCATGGATAAAAAATATCGTGTGACAGGTTACGGGCTCCGTAGAAAACCATCACATCCCTAGGTTTTTATTTAACACCGTGGCTAAATTAACAAAAAATAAGTCGTCAGCGACGTCAGATTCTGATTATCAGCATAACAGTGATGAATTTATGAACTACTTCACTAGTAAAATCCAAGATATAAGAGAAAAAATTATAACAATGCAACCTGTAGTGAAACCCGCTTAACAAACTAACTACAGCTCCCCTAAGGAGAAATTGCAATTATTTTTTACAGTAGATCACGATGAACTGTCTAAAATCATTAGATCATCTAAATCAACAACATGCATGCTAGACCCTATACCTACAAAACTACTGAAAGAAATGCTCCCAGAAATTATAGATCCTCTTCTTAGTATTATTAACTCATCTCTGACATTAGGACATGTGCCTAAAGCATTTAAGGTGGCTGTTATAAGGCCTCTTTTAAAAAAAACCAAACTCGACCCTAAAGAACTAGGGAATTACAGGCCTATATCGAATTTACCATTTATACCTAAAGTTCTGTAAAAAGTAGTTTCAACTCAATTATGCTCCTTCCTCCAAAGGAATGACATTAATGATGAATTCCAGTCTGGATTTCGAGCATGTCACAGTACAGAGACTGCTTTGATCAGAGTTACAAATGATCTGCTTTTAGCGTCTGACCGAGGCTGTATTTCGTTATTGGTGCTGCTAGACCTCAGTGCTGCATTTGACACCATTGACCACAGCATACTTATACATAGACTCGAAAATTACGTCGGCATTAACGGAATAGCATTGAAATGGTTTAAGTCTTATTTATCCGACCGTTTTCAATTTGTAGCAATAAACAATGAGGTGTCCCGCAAATCACAAGTCCAGTACGGTGTACCACAGGGCTCAGTCTTGGGGCATCTGCTCTTCGCATTATACATGCTACCTCTAGGAGATATAATAAAGCGACACGGAATTAGCTTTCACTGTTATGCTGATGATACTCAACTTTATATTTCCTTGAAGCCTCATGAAACCCAGCAGTTTCATCGAATAAAGGATTGCATAGTTGACTTAAAAATGTGGATGAGTAACAATTTTTTACTACTAAACTCGGACAAAACAGAAGTGTTACTTACTGGACCGAAAACCGCTATACGTAACAACCAAGAATACTGCTTAACGATTGACGGATGCTCCATAAAATCCTCGTCATCAGCTAAGAATCTTGGCGTTGTATTCGATAGTACTCTGTCATTTGAAAGCCATGTCGCCAACACCTGTAAAATTGCATTTTTACATCTTAAGAATATATCTAAACTACGTCATATGCTGTCACTGTCAGATGCAGAGAAATTAATTCATGCATTCATGACATCAAGACTAGATTATTGTAATGCACTTCTAGGTGGATGCCCTGCAGGCCTATTACAAAAACTGCAACTTGTTCAAAACGCGGCAGCTCGAGTTCTTACACGTACAAAAAAGTATGAGCATATAACCCCGGCTCTGTCAACCTTGCACTGGTTACCTATAAAGCATCGCATTAACTTTAAGATCTTGCTTATTACCTATAAAGCCCTACATGGTCTAGCGCCGCAGTATTTGAATGAACTTCTATTGTATTACAGACCTCCACGTACATTACGCTCTCAGGCGTCCTGTCAGTTGGTAATACCTAGAATTTCAAAATCAAGTGCAGGTGGTAGATCCTTTTCTTATCTAGCGCCTAAACTTTGGAATATTCTTCCCTGCACGGTCCGGGAGGCAGACACACTCTGTCAGTTTAAATCTAGAATAAAGACTCATCTTTTTAATCTTGCATACACTACACCTCCATAATATTAATCCTCAGAGGATTTAGGCTGCATTATTTAGATCAACCGGAACCAGGAACACATCCAACAACAAATGATGTACTTGTTGCATCAAAGAGTGCAGAACAGTACTCTACTCTCAGCCAGTCTTGTCTCTTTGTTCCAAGGTTACCAAAGGATGCAGTTCATGCCCAGACCTGATGGCAGAGCTGAGAATGGGAAGCGGTGACCTGACAAGAGCTAAGAGGATAGAGCTGGATAAAGGACGCCACAACTTTGATTTTCCTACAACATTTCAAATGCTATTAGATTGTTAATGATAATCTTAAATCTATCATTTTTTTATTTTTATTTAGCCTTGCTGTGCAAGCACTGTTGAGCTTGTGCAGAGGCAGCAGCTTTTGCCAGAGGGGAACTGGAATCCCCTGGTTGGGCCTGGGTTCTCCTGAGTTTTTTTTTCTCAATGGGAGTTTTGGGTTCCTCACCACCGTTTGCATATTGTTTTGCACTATCTGCCTGGCCGGGGGGGCTGCTTAGAATTCAGAAATGAGACATAATTAATATTGCATATAATTATTTATAGTCCGTTTAATATTTGACCTGTGGTTCTTTCTCCTTTATCGCCAATGTGTGCTTTCACTGTGTGTGTGTGCGTCTATGTCAATGTGTATGTGTGTATGTATGTTTGCATATTGTGTGTGTGTGGAGCATTTGTATGTCTGTCTTTGTTGTTTTCACCTTTTTCTTGTTTTTACAGGTATATGCCTTTAGTTTTTTTTACTTGTATTCAATGTGTCTCATGTACAGCTGCTTTGTAACAATGAAAATTGTAAAAAGCGCTATATAAATAAAGTTGAGTTGAGTTGAAGCCCATGCTGAAGTGGAAGGGCGAATGATTTTCTGTTGAAGCAATTCTTTAATTTGCTCTTCAAAAAAATCATTTCAAAATTTCGATACTCTACAATGGCTCTTTCTCAGTGGTTGTTCATCCAATGTCTTGATCCACCCTAATCTATGAGTGCAAACTGAGGGCCAATCGGACATAAGTGATTTCAGTTGATCCATTACATGGGGGAAGCCTTGAGAACTTTGCAACGTCTGTTCGATGAGTTTTAAGTCTTCTTTGTCATGCATCAATTCCGGACCTCTCTGTGCAGCATAAAAACGGTAGACAGCACCTCCTTGAAATTCATCAACACATATGGGCAGACTACCCCAAGCGTCAGGTAAGCAAACACATGAAGAATTAAAATCTATGATTACTTTGGCTTCTTGCAGAAAGTCCAGTCCCAAAATAACAGGTACAGCCAAGTGTTCGTCATGCATTATATAGAGGCTAACTGTGAACTTTGCTCCATATATCTCACCATGACCATTAGCGAGCATGAAAACTTGGTTACTTTTGATCAACTGCTCCTCCTTCCGTCTCAATCTCTGGCAAACCTTGTCTTGCAGCATCGAGAAGGTGCTTCCGGTGTCAATCACTGCAGTGAAATAAGTGTGGTTTAAAACTATGGGTGTTGGCAATACATTATTACCATGAGAGCAGTTAGCTGGGTCAATAAACATGAGCTGATTTGATTGTCCTCTTCCACTTCCCTTTTCTCTTCTGTTCTTTTCCTTGATTCCATCTCCTTTTGTTCTTCATCCAATCTTTTTCTATTTGCGTCCCAAAGCGTCTTCTGATATGAGATTACTGAAGGTAGGGAGTTCAAGTTTAACAAGAGGACTTGATATTACAGACGACATATTAGTTAATAGCCTTGTGGTGTTTTCTACATTTTGTCTGCTCTAAGAAAAATGTGTGCTCTCTTATGAGCAGTAGTAACACTGGAATAACCAGGAGTAGACATCAAAGGTTTAAAAGCTCTAAACTCCTGCTCAAGCTGCTCGTCTCGTCACTTTAAACAATCCACCACACTTTGTCCCATATCGTCAACTTTCGACTAAAACAGCTGTTTCAAACGATCCATCTCTCTTTGTATACGATAATTGATTTTTTCCTCCCATGCTTTAATTGTTGTGCCCATCTTGATGCTCAAGATCAGAGAGGTGTTCTTCAATACTTCCTAAACGCTGTGTATTTTCTCTATCAACTATTTATAGTACAACTTCCTGATACTCATGCATCGGGAGGGGGTAATGGTAAATCTTCAAAAGTTGGATTAGCATCACTTACTTGTTCAACAAATACATTTTTACCCTCTTTACCATCTTCTGAGTCTAAATATAAGGTTAGCTGCTGGATCTCTAGGATGGATGAAAGCTTCCTATGAGAAATCATCAATGGATACTCTCTCAGACATAGCAGATGATGGTTTTAATGAATGACATGTTTATGAAGAGTAAACAGTACAGTAAAAATCTGTAAAATAATGCCCCCAAATGTTCCAAAAGACCACCAATCCTCCTTCATCGAGGGTTATCGTCACATAGACGAGAAGAAGCACTGGTGCTCAGGACCATAGACCAATCTTTAATTGAGCTACAACTCAAAGAGTTCTCTAAGAAAGGATTTCAAATACCCTCCATGGTAGAATGAGGTCAACCATAGTTTCCCTCCACCAAACGAAACCCCTCTCTTGCTCTGTGGAAGTCTCTCTTTTCTGGTTGCCTCTACTAATTATGGCCCTCTAGATTCCTGCTGCTATGAGTCAGAAAAGGCACCCTGGAAAACTACTTAGAAAAATATAATACAACCCAGTCACATTATGCAGGTTACAATGCATGAGATCAAATGAAATAATTCTCAATTAATAATGAACCAATTAAGAAAGATGTGATCATAAAGTCTGACGTGTGACAGCTGCACTCAAAACCTTTGAAAGAAAAGTGAGTAAATGTTTTTAACTGCTGTGTGTGTGTCTAAGGCGGTGTGTGTGTGTGTGTAAGGCTGTGTGTGTGTGTGTGTGTGTGTGTGTGTGTGTGTGTGTAAGGCTGTGTGTGTGTGTGTAAGGCTGTGTGTGTGTGTGTGTGTGTGTGTGTAAGGCTGTGTGTGTGTGTGTGTAAGGCTGTGTGTGTGTGTGTGTGTGTGTGTGTGTGTGTGTGTAAGGCTGTGTGTGTGTGTGTGTGTGAGTGTGTTTTTCAGTATCAGATGTGTGTGAGTGT
>CM017895.1:538777-543777 GCA_008369825.1 Triplophysa tibetana | reverse complement strand
AATATGGAATGCACTAGACTACCTGTTTCAGCCGCATATATGCCCGTTAAAAATAAACTCATTTTAGTACAATGCAAATACATTAAAGAACCATGTGTGTGTACTACTGAGCATTAACATGTGTTTCATCAGGCATGTGATCAGCACACGACAAAAAAGAAGGAAGACTGCACGCACCCTCGCCCAACCCCAATCCCCCCAAAATAGTCTTTAATGTTACTTATTAAATGTTACATGATTAAAAACACGAAACTGTTTGCCAAATATATATATTTTTCACTTAGCAACACAAAACCAAACTATTATAATCACTAAATTATGACAATTTGTAAATATCAGTTCAAATGTTTATCAGTTTAACAGTCACCTAAACAATATTGAATAAAATAGGTTGATGCTTTGTGCAAATATCTTATAGTAATGTCAAATAAAATGGCATAAACAAATTGTACCCCTTGAATAGTTTATACTAGGCATAATTAAAATTTTATTGTAAACAGCAAAAATTCATCAAACGATTGAACACAACATGTAAAGAATACAGCGCCCTCAAGAGATTACCATACACAGCTACTAGATGAAGCATTACGTCATTCGTACAGCGTTTGTCCAAATGAACCCGCATGTAATAAAAGGTATTTGCAAACGCTTCATATTGCAGTATTTATACATTTAAATGTATGCATTCAGTAGAGACGACACGTTTATATTAAACAGTGACTAGATCAGGCATTTGTAAAGTTTTAAACCATTAAATGGAGGAATGGCCTATTTTAATCTCTGTATATATATAATATTAAGCATATCACATAGACGTCTCAAATTCTTGACTCGGATTTTCTGTATACGTACAAAACCCTGTTCAGTTCCCCACTTAATTAAAAAGACATCACACAGTATTTTGAGTACCAAAGCAGATGTGTTTGCATTTGATTTTTCACGGACTCTCTGGATACATAAAGATATCTCGCAAAAGTAATTGACAGATAATAACAACATTACAGTTTAGCTCAATAAACTTTTATACATTAGAGGCGAGTTTTTGAAAGCCATTATCTTGTGGTGCTCGGGTGCGCAGAGCTCGCAGCGATACTAACAGAAGTGTTTTTTGCGTACAAACCAATAGGATGTCGGAATGGTTTATGTTTATACTTCTCATCTGATAACAATCTAATTCACTCTATCCCGTTATTTTTTTGAACGACGACAAGCCAGAATGAAAATAAGCTGAAATTAAATATGAGTAACAAAGCTGTTGTTAAATTGTAAGGAGTAGAAGTAAAAAGTCGACTGAAAAATAACTAGTCCAGTAAAGTAAAGATACCCAAAGTTTCTACTTAAGTAAGTGTATTGGTAAAATGAAGTGTCCTATTCTTGATTCTTGTTTCTTGTCCACTTGTGGGAGATGTTGATATCGTGATTCTGACGCGTACCATAAATAGACCCAGAGAGGCGTGTTGGTGTTCCAAACAAATAACTGAAGTTTATTAAATCAAAAATAAAGATGCATTATAACAAAATGAAACAAACAACTCTTTGTGTCCGCTAGCAGGTTTGTTGCACCATGCCACCCTAGCTCTATGTGCACGGTCAAAAAACTGTGTGCTCTTGCACCAGCGCCCCCTTCCTGTCAGGGGTGGCCTATCCTTTATACAACTTTCCCCTCTCACCTATAGAGGGCACACACTCAGAGAAATAAACAATTAACAGTATAACAGCATACTATATTTAAATTAACATATTTATAAAAATTAAATAAGGTGGTAAGAATGGCTCCTTCAGTAAGGTAACAGAGTATTTGTCCTTTTTTACTTGTGTGAATTTGTTTCAGGATCAGTATGTGTGTGTGTTTTAGGATCATTTGTGTGTTTGTGTTTTAGGATCAGTTGTGTGTTTGTGTTTTAGGATCAGTTGTGTGTTTGTGTTTTAGGATCAGTTGTGTGTGAGTGTGTTTTAGGATCAGTTGTGTGTTTGTGTTTTAGGATCAGTTGTGTGTTTGTGTTTTAGGGTCAGTTGTGTGTGTGTGTTATAGGATCAGTTGTGTGTGTGTGTTTTAGGATCAGTTGTGTGTGTGTGTGTTTTAGGATCAGTTGGGTGTGTGTGTTTAAGGGTCAGTTGTGTGTGTGTGTTTTAGGATCAGTTGTGTGTTTGTGTTTTAGGGTCAGTTGTGTGTGTGTGTTTTAGGATCATTTGTGTGTTTGTGTTTTAGGATCAGTTGTGTGTTTGTGTTTTAGGATCAGTTGTGTGTGTGTGTGTTTTAGGATCAGTTGTGTGTTTGTGTTTTAGGATCAGTTGTGTGTTTGTGTTTTAGGGTCAGTTGTGTGTGTGTGTTATAGGATCAGTTGTGTGTGTGTGTTTTAGGATCAGTTGTGTGTGTGTGTGTTTTAGGATCAGTTGTGTGTGTGTGTTTAAGGGTCAGTTGTGTGTGTGTGTTTTAGGATCAGTTGTGTGTTTGTGTTTTAGGGTCAGTTGTGTGTGTGTGTTTTAGGATCAGTTGTGTGTGTGTGTTTTAGGATCAGTTGTGTGTGTGTGTTTCAGGATCAGTTGTGTGTGTGTGTGTGTTTTAGGATCAGTTGTGTGTGTGTGTGTGTGTGTGTGTGTGTGTTGTTTTAGGATCAGTTGTGTGTGTGTTTTAGGATCAGTTGTGTGTTTGTGTTTTAGGATCAGTTGTGTGTTTGTGTTTTAGGATCAGTTGTCTGTGTGTGTTTTAGGATCAGTTGTGTGTGTGTGTTTTGGGATCAGTTGTGTGTGTGTGTTTTAGGATCAGTTGTGTGTGTGTGTTTTAGGATCAGTTGTGTGTGTGTGTTTTAGAATCAGTTGTGTGTTTTAGGATCAGTTGTGAGTGTGTGTTTTAGGATCAGTTGTGTGTGTGTGTTTTAGGATCAGTTGTGTGTTTGTGTTTTAGGATCAGTTGTGTGTGTGTGTTTAGGATCAGTTGTGTGTGTGTGTGTTTTAGGATCAGTTGTGTGTGTGTGTTTTAGGATCACTTGTGTGTGTGTGTGTTTTAGGATCAGTTGTGTGTGTGTGTTTTAGGATCAGTTGTGTGTGTGTGTTTTAGGATCAGTTGTGTGTGTGTGTTTTAGGATCAGTTGTGTGTGTGTGTTTTAGGATCAGTTGTGTGTGGGTGTTTTAGAATCAGTTGTGTGTTTTAGGATCAGTTGTGTGTTTGTGTTTTAGGATCAGTTGTGTGTGTGTGTTTTAGGATCAGTTGTGTGTTTGTGTTTTAGGATCAGTTGTGTGTTTGTGTTTTAGGGTCAGTTGTGTGTGTGTGTTTTAGGATCAGTTGTGTGTGTGTGTGTTTTAGGATCAGTTGTGTGTGTGTGTTTTAGGATCAGTTGTGTGTGTGTTTTAGGATCAGTTGTGTGTGTGTTTTAGGATCAGTTGTGTGTGTGTGTTTTAGGATCAGTTGTGTGTGTGTGTTTTAGGATCAGTTGTGTGTGTGTGTGTTTTAGGATCAGTTGTGTGTGTGTGTGTTTTAGGATCAGTTGTGCGTGTGTGTTTTAGGATCAGTTGTGTGCGTGTGTTTTAGGATCAGTTGTGTGTTTGTGTTTTAGGATCAGTTATGTGTGTGTGTTTTAGGGTCAGTTGTGTGTGTTTTAGGATCAGTTGTGTGTTTGTGTTTTAGGATCAGTTGTGTGTTTGTGTTTTAGGATCAGTTGTGTGTGTGTGTTTAAGGATCGGTTGTGTTTTTGTGTTTTAGGATCAGTTGTGTGTTTGTGTTTTAGGATCAGTTGTCTGTGTGTGTTTTAGGATCAGTTGTGTGTGTGTGTTTTAGGATCAGTTGTGTGTGTGTGTGTTTAGGATCAGTTGTGTGTGTGTGTTTTAGGATCACTTGTGTGTGTGTGTGTGTTTTAGGATCAGTTGTGTGTTTGTGTGTTTTAGGATCAGTTGTGTGTGTGTGTGTGTTTTAGGATCAGTTGTGTGTGTGTGTGTTTTAGGATCAGTTGTGTGTGTGTGTTTTAGGATCAGTTGTGTGTGTGTGTTTTAGGATCACTTGTGTGTGTGTGTGTTTTAGGATCAGTTGTGTGTGTGTGTTTTAGGATCAGTTGTGTGTGTGTGTTTTAGGATCAGTTGTGTGTGGGTGTTTTAGATTCATTTGTGTGTTTTAGGATCAGTTGTCTGTGTGTGTTTTAGGATCAGTTGTGTGTGTGTGTTTTAGGATCAGTTGTGTGTGGATGTTTTAGAATCAGTTGTGTGTTTTAGAATCAGTTGTGTGTTTGTGTTTTAGGATCAGTTGTGTGTGTGTGTTTTAGGATCAGTTGTGTGTTTGTGTTTTAGGATCAGTTGTGTGTTTGTGTTTTAGGGTCAGTTGTGTGTGTGTGTTTTAGGATCAGTTGTGTGTGTGTTTTAGGATCAGTTGTGTGGTGTGTGTTTTAGGATCAGTTGTGCGTGTGTGTTTTAGGATCAGTTGTGTGTGTGTTTTAGGATCAGTTGTGTGTGTGTGTTTTAGGATCAGTTGTGTGTGTGTGTTTTAGGATCAGTTGTGTGTGTGTGTTTTAGGATCAGTTGTGTGCGTGTGTTTTAGGATCAGTTGTGTGCGTGTGTTTTAGGATCAGTTGTGTGTTTGTGTTTTAGGATCAGTTATGTGTGTGTGTTTTAGGGTCAGTTGTGTGTGTTTTAGGATCAGTTGTGTGTTTGTGTTTTAGGATCAGTTGTGTGTTTGTGTTTTAGGATCAGTTGTGTGTGTGTGTTTAAGGATCAGTTGTGTGTTTGTGTTTTAGGATCAGTTGTGTGTTTGTGTTTTAGGATCAGTTGTCTGTGTGTGTTTTAGGATCAGTTGTGTGTGTGTGTTTTAGGATCAGTTGTGTGTGTGTGTGTTTTAGGATCAGTTGTGTGTGTGTGTTTTAGGATCACTTGTGTGCGTGTGTGTGTTTTAGGATCAGTTGTGTGTTTGTGTTTTAGGATCAGTTGTGTGTTTGTGTTTTAGGGTCAGTTGTGTGTGTGTGTTATAGGATCAGTTGTGTGGTGTGTTTTAGGATCAGTTGTGTGTGTGTGTGTTT
>CM017895.1:495077-538677 GCA_008369825.1 Triplophysa tibetana | reverse complement strand
TTTAGGATCAGTTGTGTGTGGGTGTTTTAGATTCAGTTGTGCGTTTTAGGATCAGTTGTGTGTGTGTGTTTTAGGATCAGTTGTGTGTGTGTGTTTTAGGATCAGTTGTGTGTGTGTGTTTTTAGGATCAGTGTGTGTGTGTGTTTAGGATCAGTTGTGTGTTTGTGTTTTAGGATCAGTTTTGTGTGTGTGTTTTAGGATCAGTTGTGTGTGTGTGTGTTTTAGGATCAGTTGTGTGAGTGTGTGTGTTTTAGGATCAGTTGTGTGTGTGTGTTTTAGGATCAGGTGTGGGTGTGTTTTAGGATCAGTGTGTGTGTGTTTTAGGATCAGTTGTGTGTGTGTGTTTAAGGATCAGTTGTGTGTTTGTGTTTTAGGATCAGTTGTGTGTGTGTGTTTTAGGATCAGTTGTGTGTGTGTGTTTTAGGATCAGTTGTGTGTGTGTGTGTGTTTTAGAATCAGTTGTGTGTTTTAGGATCAGTTGTGTGTGTGTGTTTTAGGATCAGTTGTGTGTGTGTGTTTTAGGGTCAGTTGTGTGTGTGTGTTTTAGGATCAGTTGTGTGTGTGTGTTTTAGGATCACTTGTGTGTGGTGTGTTGTTTTAGGATCAGTTGTGTGTGTTGTGGTTTTAGGATCAGTTGTGTGTGTGTGTTTTAGGATCATTTGTGTGTGTGTTTTAGGATCAGTTGTGTGTTTGTGTTTTTTAGGATCAGTTGTGTGTTTGTGTTTTAGGGTCAGTTGTGTGTGTGTGTTTTTAGGATCAGTTGTGTGTGTGTGTTTTTAAGGATCAGTTGTGTGTGTGTTTTAGGGTCAGTTGTGTGTGGTGTGTTTTAGGATCAGTTGTGTGTGTGTGTTTTAGGGTCAGTTGTGTGTGTGTGTTTTAGGATCAGTTGTGTGTGTGTGTTTTAGGGTCAGTTGTGTGTGTGTGTTTTAGGATCAGTTGTGTGTTTGTGTTTTAGGGTCAGTTGTGTGTGTGTGTTTTAGGATCAGTTGTGTGTTTGTGTTTTAGGATCAGTTGTGTGTGTTTTAGGATCAGTTGTGTGTTTGTGTTTTAGGGTCAGTTGTGTGTGGTGTTTTAGGATCAGTTGTGTGTTTGTGTTTTAGGGTCAGTTGTGTGTGTGTGTTTTAGGATCAGTTGTGTGTTTGTCTTTTAGGATCAGTTGTGTGTGTGTTTTAGGATCAGTTGTGTGTTTGTGTTTTAGGGTCAGTTGTATGTGTGTGTGTTTTAGGATCAGTTGTGTGTTTGTGTTTTAGGATCAGTTGTGTGTGTGTTTTAGGATCAGTTGTGTGTTTGTGTTTTAGGATCAGTTGTGTGTGTGTTTTAGGATCAGTTGTGTGTGTGTGTTTTAGGATCAGTTGTGTGTGGGTGTTTTAGAATCAGTTGTGTGTTTTAGGATCAGTTGTGTGTGTGTGTTTTAGGATCAGTTGTGTGTGTGTGTTTTAGGATCAGTTGTGTGTTTGTGTTTTAGGATCAGTTGTGTGTGTGTGTTTTAGGATCAGTTGTGTGTGTGTGTATTTTAGGATCAGTTGTGTGTGTGTGTTTTAGGATCACTTGTGTGTGTGTGTGTTTTAGGATCAGTTGTGTGTGTGTGTTTTAGGATCAGTTGTGTGTGTGTGTTTTAGGGTCAGTTGTGTGTTTGTGTTTTAGGATCAGTTGTGTGTTTGTGTTTTAGGATCAGTTGTGTGTGTGTGTTTTAGGATCAGTTGTGTGTGTGTGTGTTTTAGGATCAGTTGTGTGTGTGTGTTTTAGGATCACTTGTGTGTGTGTGTGTTTTAGGATCAGTTGTGTGTGTGTGTTTTAGGATCAGTTGTGTGTGTGTGTTTTAGGGTCAGTTGTGTGTTTGTGTTTTAGGATCAGTTGTGTGTGTGTGTTTTAGGATCAGTTGTGTGTTTGTGTTTAAGGGTCAGTTGTGTGTGTGTTTTAGGATCAGTTGTGTGTGTGTGTTTTAGGATCACTTGTGTGTGTGTGTGTTTTAGGATCAGTTGTGTGTGTGTGTTTTAGGATCATTTGTGTGTGTGTGTTTTAGGATCAGTTGTGTGTGTGTTTAAGGATCAGTTGTGCGTATGTGTTTTAGGATCAGTTGTGTGTTTGTGTTTTAGGGTCAGTTGTGTGTGTTTTAGGATCAGTTGTGTGTGTGTTTTAGGGTCAGTTGTGTGTGTGTGTTTTAGGATCAGTTGTGTGTGTGTGTTTTAGGGTCAGTTGTGTGTGTGTGTTTTAGGATCAGTTGTGTGTTTGTGTTTTAGGGTCAGTTGTGTGTGTGTGTTTTAGGATCAGTTGTGTGTTTGTGTTTTAGGATCAGTTGTGTGTGTGTGTGTGTGTGTGTGTGTGTGTGTGTTTTAGGGTCAGTTGTGTGTGTGTGTTTTAGGATCAGTTGTGTGTTTGTGTTTTAGGGTCAGTTGTGTGTGTGTGTTTTAGGATCAGTTGTGTGTTTGTGTTTTAGGATCAGTTGTGTGTGTTTTAGGATCAGTTGTGTGTTTGTGTTTTAGGGTCAGTTGTGTGTGTGTGTTTTAGGATCAGTTGTGTGTTTGTGTTTTAGGGTCAGTTGTGTGTTTTAGGATCAGTTATGTGTTTGTGTTTTAGGATCAGTTGTGTGTGTGTTTTAGGATCAGTTGTGTGTTTGTGTTTTAGGATCAGTTGTGTGTGTGTTTTAGGATCAGTTGTGTGTTTGTGTTTTAGGGTCAGTTGTGTGTGTGTGTGTTTTAGGATCAGTTGTGTGTGTGTGTTTTAGGGTCAGTTGTGTGTGTGTGTTTTAGGATCAGTTGTGTGTGTGTGTTTTAGGGTCAGTTGTGTGTGTGTGTTTTAGGATCAGTTGTGTGTTTGTGTTTTAGGGTCAGTTGTGTGTGTGTGTTTTAGGATCAGTTGTGTGTTTGTGTTTTAGGATCAGTTGTGTGTGTTTTAGGATCAGTTGTGTGTTTGTGTTTTAGGGTCAGTTGTGTGTGTGTGTTTTAGGATCAGTTGTGTGTTTGTGTTTTAGGGTCAGTTGTGTGTGTGTGTTTTAGGATCAGTTGTGTGTTTGTGTTTTAGGATCAGTTGTGTGTGTGTTTTAGGATCAGTTGTGTGTTTGTGTTTTAGGATCAGTTGTGTGTGTGTTTTAGGATCAGTTGTGTGTTTGTGTTTTAGGGTCAGTGTGAGAGAATGCATACATGTCTACACACTCTGCAGAAAACCTCTTTTGAACCCCTGTAGTTGTATTCAGGTGTGTGTCGCTGCTAACACAGACGTGATGTCATTTCAGCATTTATAGGCAGTAATCTGTAATTTTATGGCACTTTGAGTTGAAAATGTTGGTGTTTTTTCCCCATTAAACTCGACTAAATTACCCAACACACACGGTCGGGTAGTCATTTAATTCCCGTCTGAATTGACATCTCTGAGTTTACAAGCACAAATTGGACAAAACGAGGTTTACAAACGACTAAATGCTTTTAAAATGAGAGAAGAATTGAGCGTTCAGCCAGATGACACCACAGAAGTGTGTAAAGCAGGTGTCGTGTGGTGACAGCAAACAAACTGCTCATCATATATCGTCTTATAACATAAATATTTATATCATATTAAGATATTTATATTTACATTCCGCTGATTTCCCCACCGTCTTTAAGCTCCCTAAGGAAACCCATCCCCGTCCAAAAACACGACGTCACGAGTTGAGCCGAGTTCAAAAGTAAAAGTTTGTCTTGAAATCATCACCTTAACACCCCAACATATATAAACCCACTTTCTTCTCCACGTCTTTTTGCCATAGCGTCAGGGGAGTGAGATGTGAGAAACACACTCAGAGAGAGACGTGAGAAGATGCAGATCTTGGCTGTAAATGAATGTTCATCACACATTTGGAGCGAGATGGTGAGAGAATGTTCTAATTTTAAACCTCCTGCGTTCTCGCCAGGACCTGACGTGTTAGCGTGCCAGAACTTCATCAAACTCCAGAAGTCTGAAGACACGGATCTAATGTTCACCGCGCCATGATCTCGTACGCGGCGCATCTTTAAGGCCATGTTATCAACAGCCAATGTGTGAAAATCAGCAGCAAATAAACTCATTACTTCCTTTCTAATGAGCACATCTGATCTATTGATCCGTTCCTTCGGCGGTTTGTGTCCGAAATCTGGACCCAACTCCTCGCTGGACCTGATAAAACATTACTCGAATTTGAATAAATCTCAAGGACTCAGAAGTCATGTTCTCTTAAACTCATATTCTGTTTTATATATTCACTGCCCTGACATTAGAGAGAGAGAGAGAGAGAGAGAGAGACAAAGAGAGAGAGAGAGAGAGAGAGATCCTTTTTAAATAATCTGTCAAAACTTTAGTTCCCTTTCTGTCGGTCTCTCGATGCTGTGTCGAGAACGACAGATGGGGTTCGCCCTTGAGAACCAATCAACTCTGACTACTATAGAAAAGGCCAATGAAATTTGGCGAATGAAATTTGCATGCCGGGCTCCGCCCCCGCATATCCGGTATAACAGGAAGCCGGCGTGCAGCATTCATTTACCTTTTGTTCTTCAGAGCCATCGCTCATGAGTACAACTCAGGATTCAAAATCCTCTACAAGTACACTGCTGGTGCTACGACGTGTTACAACGGATCGTCCCTACCTGCAGCGATCTTCCCCTGGGCGTCTCGGCGGTTCCGGAGGTGTTAGAGATTTTCTCTAAAAAGTCCTTTTCAAAAGTCCTTTGAGCATTCTCCAGCACGGCATGTCCCGCTGTTCTCTTGGGTGCGGCACCCTCATCGAGGAGGGGGTTGGACACGATCGCTGCATTAGGTGTCTGGGCGTCCAGCACACTGAAGCAGCGTTCGTTGACACATCTGCCCGCACTGTGGACAGATTGTCATTCAGAAATTGCGGTCCGGGGTGGCTGTCTTCCTACGGGAACCAGCCACCATTTCGTCTGCTACCTGGGCTGTGACATCTGTGGCTACGGCCCCGATGACCACCCACGTTAGCAGCGTTAGTGATATGGGGAACTCTGCGAACGTAAACCCGCCAGCCAAGTGCTCACGGGCCGATCGCACCCCGATTTGCTCTTCTAAACGTTCCATCTAAACGAGATGTCTAAACGTTCCCCAACCGGCGGTGGCATACCGTCCGGATCCTCAGGCACAGACTCGGAAACGATGTGTGACGTAGATGAGATGTCGCTCGCAGCATCGGAGGGAGACTCGAATCCGAGCTCCACCCCCAGGGTCGAGTTCAGGAGGAAGCAGAAGTGATGTCATCCGTGCTAACCCGGGGATACGTGGTTCCTGAGGTCGGAGCGCGGTGCAAACCGCGCCCAGCCCGGGTGCCATGTTTTTCCCGGAAGTGCATGAGGAGCTGTGTAAAACTTGGAACGCTACACTCACGGACCGTTCCAGTGAAACCTGCTCCGGCTCCCTTACTTCCCTCGATGGTGGGGCAGCCAAGGACTACGTCAAGATCCCCCGGGTGGAACGTCCGGCCGCGGTGCACCTGTGCCGCGGACGGCTACCACCTGGGGGGAATCGGCCAGAACTACCGTCCAAAGCACATAAGACTTCGGCATCACTGGTGTCGAAAGCTTGCGATGCCGCGGGACAGGCTGCCTCCTCTCTCTACGCAATGGCCATCCTGCAGGTCCGCCAGGCCAAGGCGTTGAGAGAGCTCCACGAGGGTAAGGCTGACCCGGGTATAATGCAGGATCTCCGTGCCACCGCTGGAATCGCTCTACGGGCGACCAAGGCGGTGGCACGGGCCCTGGGTCGGACGATGTCCACGGTAGTGGTCCAGGAGAGACACCCCCGGTTATACCTTGTGCAGAAGAGTGACACCAAGGAAGTCCGCTTTCTTGATGCAGCCATCTCGCAGGGTGGGTTGTTGGTAACACCGTCGAGGACTATGCTCAGCAGTTTTTGACGGTGAAGCAGACAGTGGCAATAAGCCACATTTTTTCACGCCGTGACTCGGCCGCCTAGAGGCCTCCGAGATCCCGCATGGCGTCTGCTTCCCTTCAACCCAGGACCCCTTCGACATCGGCTCCGGTTCCTGTGCCCCCACAGGCGGCACCCCGGAAGCAGAGGTCGAGGGGGAAACCTCCACCCCGTCAGCAACCTTCTCGCGAGAAGGGACACTGACGGGAAGACCCCAGGGAGGACAACAGGGCCTGGCGCCCACTTACTCGCAGAGTTTTTCCGTCTCCACTGGACTGTGCTCGGCGATCCGACCTCACACCCTGGCGAGGTGTGAGGTCGTACACATACGACAGCTGTCACCAATCTCAAACCGACAGTGCGTGCCGTTGTCCTGCCACGCAGGTAAAAAGGCGGAGCCAACCTTCCCTCCGGGGACCCCCCGCGACAGATGGTTAGCTCTGCCAACCGTCCCCTTTGTCACCCTGTCACAGTCCCTGGGAGCTCGAGAGCTGCCCACACTGTCTCGCTGGCCTTGCGGGCGGTCCGTCTTGGTTACTCGATCCAGTTCGCCAGAGACTCTCCCAAGTTTCAGGGCATCATCTCTCCCTCTGTCAGAGGCAGGGACGCCTCCGTACTTCGGGTAGAAGTCACCACCCTTCTGGCAAAACAGGCATCGAGTTCGTCCCTCAAACCAAGATGTTCAGTGGGTCACGACCCACACTTCATCATTCCCAAGAAAGACGGCGGGTTGCGCCCCATCGGTCTGCGTACCCTGAACAAGCACCCTCACAAGCTGCTGTTCAGATGCTCATGCAGAGGCGCATCCTGACATCTATCAGGTGTCAGGATTGGTTCGTGGCAATCGACCTGAAGGACGCTTACTTTCATGTCTCGATCCTCTTGACACCGGCCGTTCCCACGGTTCGCGTTCGAGGGGTGGGCATATCAGTACAGAGTCCTCCCTTTCGGTCTGTCTTTGTCTCCACACGTCTTCACGAAGATCGTGGAAGCCGCCCTTTCTCCCCTTCAGGAAAAAGGTGTGCGGGTACTAAACTATGTCGACGACTGGCTTATCCTGGCACACTCATGAGATCTGTTGTGTTCACAGAGGGACCTGGTGCCCCGGCATCTAGATCGATTGGGATTTCAGGTCAACCGAGAAAAGAGCAAACTCTCCCCAGTGCAGAGCATCCTCTTCCTCGGTATGGAACTAAACTCTGTCACCATGACGGCGCAGCTGTCCGCAGCACGCGCCCAGTCAGTGTTGAACTGCCTGGAACACTTCAGACAGTCGGCGGTCCCCCGGAAACAATTTCAGAGGCTCCTGGGACACATGGCGTCCTCCGCGGGGATAATAGCCCTCGGATTGATGCACATGAGACCGCTTCAACACTGGCTACAGAGTCGAGTTCCGAGGAAAGCGTGGCACACCGGCAGCAGGCGCATGGTGATGAGGCCCTGCTGCCGACGCACCCTAACCCCTTGGTCTTCCATGACCTTCCTCCGGGTGGGGGTTCCCCTCGGGCAGGTTACGAGCCGGACGGGCCCCCGAGCTGGACGGGCCCCCGTCTGCGCTGGCATGCAATTGCCTAGAGTTGTGGGCTGTGCTGTTTGCGCTGAGAAGGCTCCGGCCTCTAGTGCAGGGCCAGCACGTGTTGGTCCTCCGGGACAGCACGACAGCCGTATCGTACATCGCCAGGGTGGCGTACGCTCACGGCAGCTAACACAACTTGCCCGACGCCTCCTCCTGTGGAGTTAGCAGGTGATCCGCTCCCTGCGGGCCACACACATCCCAGGTAAACTGAACCAGACAGCCGACACGCTCTCTCGTCAGTATACGCCTTGCGGAGAGTGGCGACTCCACCCCCGGTCCAGCTCATTTGGGTGCTGTTCGGACAGGCACAGATAGACCTCTTTGCCTCCCACGACACCACCCATTGTCTGCTTTGGTAGACCCTGACCGAGGCCCCCCTCGGCACGGATGCCCTGGCGCACAGCTGACCACGGGACGGGCGTAAGCACACATTCCCCCCCCAGGAGCCTCCTTGCACAGACACTGTGCAAGGTCAGGGAAGAGGAGCAACAAGTGTTGTTGGTAACACCGCACTGGTTTAACCACACTTGGCTTCAGAGTTGATGCTCTGGACAGCGACTCCCCCTGAACCATTCCCCTGACAGAGAACCTGCTCTCTCAGGGGAAGGACACGTTCTGGCATCCCAGATCAGACCTCTGGAACACCCATGTCTGGTCTCTAGACGGGACGAGAAGATCCTGAGATGGCCCTATACGGCAGAGACCATCACCCAGGCTAGGGCCCCAACTACTAGGCGGTTACACGCCTCTAGACGGCGCCTCTTCTCTTCCTGGTGTCTTTCTCAACGAGAAAGATCCACTGAGGTGCTTGATCAGGTTTGTGTTGTCTTTCTCACAAGACTGGAGACTAACATCTCCCCTCCACACTGAAAGTGTATGTAGTCGCTATCGCCACGCATCACGAATCAGTTGATGGAAAGTTTCTAGGGCAACACTTCCTGGTCACCAGGTTCCAAAGGGGCGCGAGAGGGCGGAAGCCGCTTCATCTCCGCTCCATACCCTCTTGAGAGCCCCTTGGAGGTTCCGATCTTCCTCACCTGAGTAAGACGGCCCCCCGTTGGCGCTCGCTTCCTTAAAGAGGGTAGGGGACCTCCAAGCATTCTCTGTGTCCCCGGACTGCCTTGAATTCGGCCCTGGTAACTCTCATGTTATCCTGAGACCCAGGCCCGGATACGTGCCCAAAGTTCCCACTACTCCCTTTCGGGACCAAGTTATGATCTTGCAGGCGCTCCTCATCGGGGAGGAAGACCCAACCCCATCCGTGTTGTGTCCTGGACCGCACGCAGAGCTTCAGTAGCTCTGACCAGCTCCTTGTCTGTATTGGAGGACAGCAGAAGGGGAAGGCTGTCTCCAAGCAGAGGCTGGCGCACTGGGTCGTGGATGCCGTTACAACGGCATTCCGATCTCAGAATCTCCCATGCCCACAGAGGGCTTACTCCACACGGGGTATAGCATCCTGGGCACTGGCCAGAAGCGCCTCTCTAGCTGACATCTGTAGAGCTGCGGGTTGGGCCCAAACACCTTCGCAAGGGTTAACAACCTTCGCGTAAACCCGGTGTCAGCCCACGTTCTGCGTGGCGACATGTAGGACTGGCATCCGGGGGGTGTATGCCTGCGAAAGCACCTTCCCACCCTCCAAGAGGTTGGGTCAGTGTGCTATCTACTTTTCTTCTTACCCAAACACATGGCTAAGAAAATTGGTACCTCACCAACCTTCCTTCTTACCCAGACACTGGTTAAGAACAGGCATTCCATCCACCACTAAGCAAGCACCCCCTGGGGGTTGGCTGGACAGAGCAGCCTTCTCCCTTAGGCCTGGATACCATATGACCTATCACAGATAGTTCTAGCCGGACCTGGTGCTATCAAACGCAGTAACAGCCCCACCGTGGGCTGTTCCGTCAGTTATACCCTCATGACAATGGTTCCCACACATGGTAACCCATGAGCTTCCCCAGGTGGACCTCCACCTCGTGGTTAACTACCCAGTCCGCACGTTCCATGCGTTCTCCTCCAAGGACGAGACCATACTTATATCCACCATATTCCTCCCCACGGATAGGAAGTGGCCTCTGCAGCGCTTCTCTGATTAAGAGTTGCGCTCACCCGGTGTAAAAAACCAAGCCGGACGGCCTCTCGCCAGTAGAGAGCTAAGGCCCCGTCGGTGAAAGGTTACCGGTCACCTCACTGGAAGGTTACAGTTTCACGAAGCTTCGAGCTGACACGCCCAGGCTTGTTACCTTCGTTTTGCTGAGATTGTGACGCGATACAGCGTTGTGGCGTTTTCCATAGGCAACTATCTGTTGTTCTCGACACAACGTCGAGAGACCGACAGAAAGGGAACGTCTTGGTTACATATGTAACCTCAGTTCCCTGATGGAGGGAACGGGACGTTGTGTCCCTTATGCCACAAACACGTATCGTATTCTGCTGCAGTCGTGAGAGGCTCTCAGGCTCTTCAGAACAAGAGGTAAATGAATGTTGCACGCCGACTTCCTTTTATACTGGATATCCGGGGGCGGAGCCCGGCATGCAAATTTCATTCGCCAAATTTTATTGACCTTTTCTATAGTAGTCAGAGTTGATTAGTTCTCAAGGGCGAACCCCATCTGTCGTTCTCGACACAACGTCTCGTTCCCTCCATCAGGGTACCGAGGTTACAGACGTAACCAAGACGTTTTTTAAATAAAAGTATGTAATTCAGGAAAACAGTAAATGTCAGGGTTTTAATATTATATAAGATGTTGTTCATTAACATTATTGGTGCAATATTGTGTTTTTATTATTTGTAAGGTTGGTGAATTATATATACTTCTTGGACCTTTCAGCCCTGTGCTTTGAAAACCAAGTCCTCATTTTTAAGTCCGTGGCCTTAAAGGTTTCAGTCCCTTAATTGGGTCACAGCTAGAATTCGGGGAACACTACAAAATGGCGGACGTCTGATACAGTGCAGTGCACTAGGAGATAGTGGGTGACTTCAGACCAGCTTCTGGTTGGTTTGCTGCACGTTACGCCCAAAAAACACACGACTCATTAAGAGAACTGGGACAACCCGTTTAACTGCTGGTTTAACTAGCTTTCAGACCCTTCAGACCATGTGCTTAAATTGTTAAATAGGGCCCTTTGTTTTAAACAAGAGAGCATCAACCAAATGTACAGATCTGTGTTTAATAGCTTTACTGTAAGATTCGTTCCAAACATGGTTTACTTACAGAAGTGCCTTTCCTAAACATGTTTACTAAAAAACATGTTTAGGAAAGGCACTTCTGTAAGTAAACCATGTTTGGAACGAAAGCCATACGTTAAAATACTAGAATGCTCATGCAGGGTGGAGCGAATCTTTTTTTTGCGTTTTTAAGAACCTGGTTCATAATGGTATTTTATTGGAAACCTTTAGGGTTACTTTTATGTTTTCTGTTGTGTACAGCAGGGTTTACTCGGAAAGAACATTAAAATAAAATTAGAATAAAGATCTTTCCTTTGAGAGAACGTGTCCTTCAGTAAGGTCATCTTTTTTCGTTGCCTTTTTTGTCTTGTTTTAAATCTACCAAAATGTAGCGACAATATATGATACGTTTTAAGTCTTATTTGCAATTGTTTTTGGTGTAAAGAACGACATTTTCTATTATAAAAAGACTCAATATTACTGAAAAAATCGAACATTTTAGAAGAGCTGTCAAATGGTTGACGTGAATTGATAAAGAAATGCTGGTGTTGATATTAAAGTCCCAGTGACATTAAAAATTGAAAGTTCTTATTTTTTTAATGAAATATTGCAGAGTTTACAGTAAATAGCTCATATTTGTTGGTCATTTTCTTTTTAAAATCCGGGCGCCCTCATAATCTGCTGTTTAAATCTGAAACTGTGCTTCGGCTCTGAAATGACGATCCATCTCAAATTATGTAAATTAGACGTCGTGGGCGGAGCATCCGTTAACTCCTCCATTTCAAAACGCAACGGCTAATTTGCAACAGCCAATCAAATCGCAGAGAAAGACGAAAGCCACGCCCACTATTTGTGTCATGAGATATTCCTTTTCACTTGGAAATGTGTCCGAAAACGGATGTAAAATCCTGTTCACGGGGACTTTAACACCCCTACCTCAACTAGAGGTAAATCCGTGATGAGACCGAAGCCATCTGCTCTGCATCTCATCTCACGTGAAGCATTTGTGATGTCATTGGTGATTTTGTTTCCTCCGTGACATCACACTTGTGTGTCCTAGAGATGATGTCTTGTGTCATTTTGTTGAGTTTATTGCCGTGCAGATGTTGTTCAGCGGTGTAATTGAGTAATCGCTCGTGGTGACATAGCGTGAAGCTCTCGCCAATTTACCTCCATTCATCACTTTTTGTGCAATTAAAATCTCCCGTCTTGTTTAACTGGACAATTTATAACCTACCCCCGCATACACAATTATAAACACTACACTACAGTTTTTCATCAGCCTGTGACTGATATAAAGCGAACCGCACATCACCACAAAGAGCAAAGGCCATCAGGAGGACGACACTTCTGCTTCTTCACTGAGCTCAATTCACAATGCAGAGAACGTCAAGACTTGATTCTATTCCAGACTTAGTTTAATTAGCACTTTACGCCGAGAGGAGGTTACTTGCATCCAAATGAAAGTTATGATCTAGCTAAATATAAACAATTGATTTCATGTAAATAAAACATTAAAGGGATACTTCAGCCCTAAGTGAAAATTCTGAAATTATTTCCTCACCTTCGAGTTGTTCCAAATGTGTATAAATGTCTTTGTTCTGATGAACACAGAGAAAGTTCTTGACCATCATGGACTCCCTTAGTTGGAAAAATGTGAAGATATTTTGAAGAATGTAGGACAGCTAACAGATCTTGGTCATCATTGACTAACATTGCATTTTCTAAATGGGGAGTAAATGGGGTCCGAGAACTTATCAAGCATTCTTCAAAATATCTTTCTATTCATCAGAACAAAGACATTTATATACATTTGGAACAAGTGGAGAGTGAGTAAATAAAGACAGAATTTTCATTTTTGAAAGAACTGTCCCTTTAACATCACAGTAGGAAGTTAGTTACTGAATGGTTTATACCTTCACCAGACCCCAAACACACATGCTGTCAGGATCACATCTGACACTTCATCATCAAACTGCCATGTCTACATACTGAAGATCACAAAAACGTTTTAACATTTCCCAAACGTTCTCCAAAGGCTAAGCTTTGTGGGGGTCGTGTGTGTGTTGTGCTGAAGTGTTATTGCGTTTCATCCATTCTGCACTTTAAACAACAGCATGAATAATGAGACACATGACACACAACATATGAACATGTCTGAAGAAACACCTCATGAAGCCTGCATCATAATTCACATCTGTGAGAACACACATCAGCATCTCTCTACCTCGTCACACGTCACTCATCCTCCTGACTGATGAACGATTATCATCTGAGAAGTCAAGATTGATGTCAGAAATGGTCATTAAGCACGAGTGATCTTCTCTGCTTCATTAACGGATGAATTTAGAAACAGATCTTTAATTAAGAAGACAATCTGCTCTCACGTTGTCTTCTTTCTCTGCGGCTCTGTAGGTATCCAGATCACTCAGATTTATCTCATAATTATAAAACATAACAATATTACATTCTCCAGTCTTAATGTACAGTATGAACTTGCGGCACATTTGGTTACGACACACATAAGAACCGATCGTGTTATTTTTGGACTGACTCAATTTAGTCAAGTTGTGAGAGAAAACAATGCAGGAATAGTTGTTCTTCATCTTGTCCTGATCATATAGTGAAATCCTCTTGCTCATCTGAATGTAAAACACCTTTGTGTAACACACAGTGAATTTATCAAACACAATAATTTTAAAATACAGTATATGGCTGACTGTCTTAACGCACCCACTTCAGCTTCCAATTGCCAATTACTGCTGCCGATGCTCCTCACATCTCTAGAAGCTATCCGGAGCTTTGCATTATTAAATTCAAACTCTATAAATTTCATCCAGAAAAAACAACAACATGAAACCTGGCAGTGACAGCAGCATCACAGTACTGCACTCAAGACGTTTAAGGACACTTATTAGAAAGAAAGACTTCACACTTCGACTGAGGAGTGAAAAACAGTACAGCATGCATCCGTCTATCTCTCATCTGACCTGTTTGTGTGATGGGACATTTATACATCATCCTGATCGACAGCTGTATTACTTTCACCTGTCACTGATAAAATCTTCTTTACAAAGACACACTACAGCACATACAGGACACTACTGCATACACAGGACACTAGAGAACACAGATCACATAACAGAGCAAACCACAGAACAGAAAGCACACTACAGAACGCAGCGCACACTACAGAACACAGAGAACACTACACAACACAGATCACACTACAGAAAAAACTACAGAACAGAAAACACACTACAGAGCAAACTACAGAACACATAGCACACTTTAGAACACAGAGCACACTACAGAGCAAACTGCAGAACACACTACAGAACCCAAAGCACACTACAGAGTAAACTACAGAACACAGAGCAAACTATAGAACACAATGCACATTACAGGACACTACAGAACACGGAAAACTCTACAGAGCAAACTACAGAGCATTCTATAGCGCAAATTATAGAACACAGTGCACACTACAGCACACTCCAAAGCAAAGAGCACACTACAGCACACTACAGAACACAGATCACACTATAGAGCTATCTACAGAGCATTCTAGAGAGCAAACTATAGAACACAGCGCACACTACAGAACACACTAAAAAACACAGCAAACACTACAGAACACAGATCACACTACAGAGCAAGCTATAGAACACACTTAAAAACACAGCAAACACTACAGAACACAGATCACACAACAGAGCAAACTACAGAACACAGAGCACACTATAGAACACGATGCACATTACAGGACACTACAGAACACAGATCACACTACAGAGCAAACTAGAGAACACACAGTACACTATAGAGCAAACCACAGAGCACAGAGCACACTACATAGCTCAGAACACACTACAGAGCACAGTACATAGCTCAGAACACACTACAGAACACACTACATAACATAGAGAACTCTTCCGAACACACTACAGAACACATTTCAGACTACAGAGCAAACTACAGAGCATCGTAGAGCGCAAATTATAGAACACAGTGCACATTACAGCACACTCCAAAGCACAGAGCACACTACAGAACACAGATCACATTACAGAACAAACTACAGAACACAGATCACACTATAGAGCTATCTACAGAGCATTCTAGAGAGCAAACTATAGAACACAGCGCACACTACATAGCTCAGAACACACTACATAACATAGAGAACTCTTCCGAACACACCACATAACACATATCAGACTACAGAGCAAACTACAGAGCATTCTAGAGCGCAAATTATAGAACACAGTGCACATTACAGCACACTCCAAAGCACAGAGCACACTACAGCACACTACAGAACACAGATCACATTACAGAACAAACTACGGAACACAGATCACACTATAGAGCTATCTACAGAGCATTCTAGAGCGCAAATTATAGAACACAGTGCACATTACAGCACACTCCAAAGCAAAGAGCACACTACAGCACAATACAGAACACAGATCACATTACAGAACAAACTACAGAACACAGATCACACTATAGAGCTATCTACAGAGCATTCTAGAGAGCAAACTATAGAACACAGCGCACACTACAGAACACACTTAAAAACACAGCACACACTAGAGAACACAGATCACACTACAGAGCAAACTACAGTACAAAGAGCAAACTATATAGCTCAGAACACACTACAGAACACAGAGCACACTACAGAGCAAACTACAGAACACAGAGCACACTACAGAACACAGAGCAAACTATATAGCTCAGAACACACTACAGAACACAGAGCACACTACAGAGCAAACTACAGAACACAGAGCACACTACATAGCCCAGAACACACTACAGAACACAGAGCACACTACAGAGCAAACTACAGAACACAGAGCACACTACATAGCTCAGAACACACTAGGGAACACAGATCCCACTACAGAGCAAACTACAGAACACAGAGCAAACTACATAGCTCAGAACACACTACAGAACACAGAGCACACTACATAGCAAACCAAAGAACACAGAGCACACTTCATAGCTCAGAACACACTACAGAACACAGATCCCACTACAGAGCAAACTACAGAACACTGAGCAAACTACATAGCTCAGAACACACTACAGAACACAGATCACACTACAGAGCAAACTACAGAACACAGAGCACACTACATAGCTCAGAACACACTACAGAACACAGAGCACACTACAGAGCAAACTACAGAACACAGAGCACACTACAGAGCAAACTACAGAACACAGAGCACACTACATAGCTCAGAACACACTACAGAACACAGATCACACTACAGAGCAAACTACAGAACACAGAGCAAACTACATAGCTCAGAACACACTACAGAACACAGAGCACACTACAGAGCAAACTACAGAACACAGAGCACACTACATAGCTCAGAACACACTACAGAACACAGATCCCACTAAAGAGCAAACTACAGAACACAGAGCAAACTACATAGCTCAGAACACACTACAGAACACAGAGCACACTACAGAGCAAACTACAGAACACAGACCACACTACATAGCTCAGAACACACTACAGAACACAGATCCCACTACAGAGCAAACTACAGAACACAGAGCAAACTACATAGCTCAGAACACACTACAGAACACAGAGCACACTACAGAGCAAACTACAGAACACAGAGCACACTACATAGCTCAGAACACACTACAGAACAGACTACATAGTAAACTGCCACATGTCTCATGTCTCTCTACACTCACTTAAAACCAAACTTTTCTTAATAATAAAACACGTTGCTCATTTAAACGATGTCACAAATGATGAATTGTCAAACCATGAAGATTTTATGAGCCCATCAAATATGCTGGAATAATTTATGACAATGATTCATTTATTGTATTCGGAAACAGAGCGCAGAGCTGATGAGATGTCTATTGCAGCATCGGAGGGAGAGATGCTGATATCCGACTATGAAGATTCCGAGCTTCCCCCCCGGGGGCAGAGCTCAGGAGGAAGCAGAAGTCGAGATGTCGGCCATGCTCACCCGGGCTGCTGCGAGCATTGGGCTGCAATGTACGCCATCGCCTCTCCCCCAACGCTCGCGGTTGGACACGTGGTTCCTGGGGTCGGAACGCGGTGCCAAACCGCGGTCACCCCCGGTTCCATTTTTCCCGGAGGTGCATGAGGAGCTGTGTCGGACCTGGAGCGCCCCACTCACGGCTCGTTCCTCGCAGACCAGCTCCGCCTCCCTCACCTCCCTCGATGGTGGGGCAGCCAGGGGCTATGTCGAAGTCCCCCAGGTGGAGCGTGCCATTGCGGTGCACCTATGCCCACAGACGGCTGCCACCTGGAGGACCCGACCTCGTCTCCCGTCCAAGGCCTGTAAGACTTCTGCTTCCCTGGTGGCGAAGGCTTACAGCGCTGCGTGCCAGGCTGCCTTCTCTCCACGCCATGGCCATCCTGCAGGTCCATCAGGCGAAGGCGTTGAGAGAGCTCCACGAGGGTAGGGCCGACCCGGGTGTTATGCAGGAACTCCGCGCCGCCACTGACTTCGCTCTAAGGGTGACTAAAGTGACGGCGCGGGCCCTGGGTCGGACGATGTCCACTCTGGTGGTCCAGGAGAGACACCTCTGGCTTAACCTTGCGAGTTTGAGTGACGCCGACAAAGTACGCTTTCTCGACGCACCCATCTCGCAGGGTGGGCTGTTCGGTGACACCGTCGAGAGCTTCGCACAGCAGTTCTCGGCGGTGAAGGAGCAGACAGAGGCGATAAGCCACATTCTACCGCGCCTTATCAGGGCCTGGCGCCCACTTGCTCAAAAAGAGAGTTGTTTCCCCCGGGCGTTCATTCCAGCCGATCGCACACTCCCCCGGACTGTGCTCGACGCACACATACGACAGCTGTCACCACTCTCGAACCGACAGTGCGTGCCGTTGTCCCGCCAGGCAGGCAAAAAGGTGGAGCCAACCATCCCTCCGGGGAACCCCCGGCGACATTCGGTTGGTTCCACCCGCCAACGAACCACCCTCCGTGGGAATGGTGAAACAGGCAGTCCCCTTGGTTCCCCTGTCACAGTCCCTGGGAGCTTGGCAGAAGTTGCCCACACTGTCTCGGTGGCTAATGCGGATGGTCCGTCTCGGCTACTCGATCCAGTTCACCAGGGCCCCTCCCAAGTTTCGGGGCATCATCTCCCCCTCTCTCAGAGGCAGAGACGCCTCCTTGCTTCGGGCAGAGGTCTCCACCCTCCTGGCGAAACAGGCGATCGAGTCCGTCCCACAAGCCGAGATGTTCAGCGGGTTTTACAGCCCGGTCTTCTATCAGGTGTCAGGATTGGTTCGTGGCAATCGACCTGAAGGACGCTTACTTTCATGTCTCGATTCTTCCTTGACACCGACCGTTCCTACGGTTCGCTTTCGAGGGTCGGGCATATCAGTACAGAGTCCTCCCCTTCGATCTGTCCCTGTCTCCACGAGTCTTCACGAAGATCGTGGAGGCCGCCCTCTCTCCTCTCCGGGAGAGAGGTGTGCGAATACTCAACTATCTCGACGACTGGCTTATCTTGGCACACTCGCGAGATCTGTTGTGTACACAGAGGGACATGGTGCTCCGGCACCTAGATCGATTGGGTCTTCAGGTCAACCGAGAAAAGAGCAAACTCTTCCCAGCGCAGAGAATCCTCTTTCTCGGTATGGAACTCAACTCTGTCACCATGATGGCGCAGCTGTCCGCAGCACGCGCCCAGTCAGTATTGGATTGCCTGGACCATTTCAAGCAATCGGCGGTCCCCCTGAAACTATTTCAGAGGCTCCTGGGACACATGGCATCTTCCGCAGCAGTAACACCCCTCGGATTGATGCACATGAGACCGCTTCAACACTGGCTACAGAGTCGAGTTCCGAGGACTGCGTGGCACACCGGCAGCAGGCGTATGGTGGTAACTCCTGTTTGCCGACGCACCCTAACCCCATCCATGACCTTTCTCCGAGCGGGAGTTCGCCTCGGACAGGCTACGAGGCACGTCGTGGTGACGACGGACGCCTCGCTGCAGGGGTGGGGTGCAGTGTGCAACGGGCACGCAGTAGCGGGGCGCTGGATGGGCCCCCGGCTGCGCTGGCACATCAATTGCCTAGAGTTGTGGACACTACTGCTTGCACTGAGAAGGCTCCGGCCTCTAGTGCAAGGTCAGCACGTACTGGTTTGCCTGGACAGTACCACAGCCGTAGCGTACATCAATCGCCAGGGTGGCGTGCGCGCACGGCAACTAACACAACTTGCCCGACGCCTCCTCCTGTGGAGTCAGCAGGTGATCCGCTCCCTGCGGGCCACCTACATCCCAGGCGTATTGAACAAGACAGCCGACGCGCTCTCTTGCCACTACATACCCTGCGGAGAGTGGCGACTCCACCCTCGTGCAGTCCAGCTTATTTGGAGCCCTGTTGGCTGAGCAGAGCAGCCTTCCCCCTTAGGCCGGGATATATCATGACCTATCACACATAGTTCTAACCGGACCTGTGCTATCGGACGCAGTAACACCCCCACTGCGGGCTGTTCCGTCTGTTATACCCTCATGACTATGGTTCCCACACATGGTAACCCATGAGCTTCCCCAGGTGGACCTCCACCTCGCGGTTAACTACCCAGTCCGCACGTTCCATGCGTTCTCCTCCTAGGACGAGACCATACCTATATCCACCATATTCCTCCCCACGGGTAGGAGGTGGCCTCTGCAGCGCTTCTCTGATTAAGAGTGCGCTTTCCCGGTGTAAACCGAACCGGACGGCCTCTCGCCTGTAGAGAGCTAAGGCCCCGTCCGTGTAAGGTTACCGGTCAGGGCTGTACCCATCTTTCCCGAAAGCTCTGGAACCCCCCGACCACCACACTGGAAGGTTACAAGTTTCACGAAAGCTTCGAGCTGACATGCCCAGGCTTGTCACCGTTGCTTCGCTGAGATTGTGACGCGATACAGCGTTTGTGGCGTTTTCCATAGGTAACCCCATCTGTTGTTCTCGACACAACGTCTAGAGACCGACAGAAAGGGAACGTCTTGGTTACGTCTGTAACCTCAGTTCCCTGATGGAGGGAACGAGACGTTGTGTCCCTTATGCCACAAACACGTATCGTATTCTGCTGCAGTCGTGAGAGGCTCTCAAGCTCTTCAGAACAAGAGGTAAATGGATGCTGCACGCTGGCTTCCTTTTATACTGGATATCCGGGGGCGGAGCCCGGGATGCAAATTTCATTCGCCAAATTCCATTGGCCTTTTCTATAGTAGTCAGAGTTGATAGGTTTTCAAGGGCGAACCCCATCTGTTGTTCTCGACACAACGTCTCGTTCCCTCCATCAGGGAACTGAGGTTACAGACGTAACCAAGACGTTACTGTACACCATGATGTACTCTCAGTGATGATGTAATCAAATGTGTTGACAGGTTTTTATTAATTAGACGGTGGAGAGATGTCTTGATTGTGTTACAGCAGCAGATGAGCAGCGCGCAGGTTACAGAAAACAGCTTCTGTGCACATTTCCAGAAGTTTCCTCAGCTGCTAAAAATAGAGACAAAAGGAACAGGCCCGGACCCTGGAGACCAAACCCTCCCTCTCCCTCTCTCTCTCTCTCTCTCTCTCGCTCTATCTATCTTTGTCTGAAGATGTAAAAAGTGAACTGCAGTATATTTTCTGTATGCATAAGTATTCTCTTCTGTGTCACGAGTTAAAATGAAACCCATCAAACACAATTACATCACCAGATCAATTTACCAACACTGAGCAGCTCAACATCTCCTGTCAGAACACGTCCCACCTCCCCTAATCTGATCTCAAGACTAACACACATCTGATCTCACAACACCAACACATCAGTCTCAACAGAGAACATGATCATGTCATCATTCTCATCGTCATGTTCTCTGTGTGTGTAATGAAACAATCTGATGATCTGATAAACACACGCTCCAGTGACGTGAACTTTGACCTTCTCAATGAACATAACAACACAACTCTAATGAGCACTGAGTGTGTGTGTGTCTGTGTGTGAGAGTCTTGGCATCATGTCTGACAGTCTTTCTTCTCGTTCTCTTTCTTTAAACGTCCATCTGTTCTCCTCCCCTGAGCTCTGATTATTCACTTCATCCAGGGGTTTCATGCTCCTCCTCTCCTCTCATCTCTCCTTTATTTGACGTACCAATTAAATGTTTTAATAAGAAAGGTTTTGTGAAATGTTCATCTTCTTTCTTCTCCCCCTTTCATCCCCATCTCTCCTCGTCTCGTCTCCTCTAATCTTGTCTCCTTCTGTTCATCTCTTCTTCGTTTCTCTCCTCACGTCTCTACCTCACCTCTCTTCTCCTCATGCCTCTTCTCTCTCTTTCCTCTCATTCTCTCTCCTCTCCACTTCTTTTCTCACCTTCTTCCCTCTTCTCCCTTCCTCCTTTATCCTCCTCCTTATTTCTCCTCCCCTCTCTTTACCTCTTCTCCTCCTTATTTCTCCTCCTCTGCTGTCCTCTCCTCCTAACGTCTCCTCATCTCCTCCTCTCCTACTTTCTTCTGCACCTCTCCTCATTTCTTCTCCCTTCTCTTTAATTTCATTCCTCCTTAATTCTCCTCCTCTGCTCGCCTCTCTTCCTTACGTCTCCTCCACTCCTCCTTTCTATGTCCTCCTCTGTCTCTGTCTCTCTCTCTCTCTCACTCTCTCTCTCTATCTCTCTCTCTCTCTCTCTCTCTCTGTCTCTCTCTCTGTCTTTCTCTCTCTCTCTCTCTCTCTCTCTCTCTCTCTCTGTCTCTCTCTCTCTCTCTCTCTCTCTCTGTCTCTGTCTCTTTCTCTCTCTCTCTCTCTCTCTGTCACTCTGTTTCTCCCTCTCAGTTTCTCTCTGTCTCTCTCTCTCTCTGTTTCTGTCTCTTTCTCTCTCTCTCTCTTTCTGATCCCAGTGTGTTTCCTGATTCTGCTTCCTCACACACACACACACATATGGATTCCCTGCGAGTTCTCCGGAAGTTCAAGCACCATTTTGTTTCCAGCAGGTGTTGAGCTGTAAATAGGTCACTGATCCGGATCCGTGATGGTGGTTTGGAGAAAGTTTGCAGTTCCCCTGGAGGTGATTGATTTTCTGTGGAACACAAAGCTGCTCTAGAGGCCTGGAATATCTGTGGCCTGATCCATCCGTGACCTCACAGTGGATTCAGACATGTGTTCAGTCAGGCGTGATGACCGCACACAGAGCGCACGAGTGTGAAAACCTCTCGATGCGGCCGGATACGCTCATTACAGACCGCAGAAACACTGAAAGGTTATTTCATCTCGGCCACTCTTCGATATTGACAAACTCCCATAACAAATCATTCTTGACTAATATCTAGTACTTTCTGGCCCATGTTCGATTAGGAAAATAATTATTTATTTTATCTCTGGTGGTGGAATTCCGCCGGCAACGAGTTTCTTTTCAATAAAATTCACATTAACAGCTCAGAGCAACAGACCAGCAGAAGAAGAGGAAATTGTATTCATGTCTCAGGTGAAATAAACGCACACACACAATCCCATTCAGTGATTTTACATAATACAACTCACAAATGATTCTTTCTCCATAACCCATGACCGTCTTACATATTTAGTTTTGTATTCATTCCCACAATCACGATATCAATCTCTAAATATCACACTAATGTAGCCAATAACATGATCTTCAGTAGTTAAAAATGACACTCAGTTTCTCAGTTTCAACTGTGAGAATTGAAACATCATGTCTTACCTTCCTGCAAGCTCTCACTCACATCTGCAAACAGAGAAAGAGACGTCAGTGAATGAGAGTAAACAGTGATTTAGTGAATAAAGACCTGAAACCCTGAAAGAAACAAAAGCTTGTTAATCTCTCGCTCTGTCTCAAGAGTCTGCACTGAAATAAGGGGGAGAAAGAGAGAGAGAGAGAGCTTTTGTTTGCTCATTTTGGGCTGGATTTGTGTCTCGTCCTAAGGTGCCACACAAAGTAACAACAATCAAGAACTGTGTGAGTTTGTGTCAGTGTCTGTGTGTAGGTGTGTTTATGTGACTGGTCTGTGTGTGTGTGTGTGTGTGTGTGTGTGTGTGTGTGTGTGAGTTTATGTCAGTGTGTGTCTGTGTGTGTGTGTGTGCGTGCGTGTGTGTGTGCGTGCGTGCGTGTGTGCGTGCGTGTGTGTGTGCGTGCGTGTGTGTGTGCGTGCGTGTGTGTGTGCGTGCGTGTGTGTGTGCGTGCGTGTGTGTGTGTGTGCGTGCGTGTCTAGTACTACAGTAATCAATACACCGACAAAACATTGTTACTACACTTTTACCCCCCAAATTTTTTTTTTAATTATTTTAGTATTTAAACATATTTCAAGGAAAGCCTTTGACCACACTAGTGAAGTGTCACTGTTGTCATGATGTGTCTCTCTCTAACTCTCTCTCTCTCTCTCTCTCTCTAACTCTCACTGTATCTCTCTCTCTCTCTAACTCTCTCTCTCTCTGTCTCTCTCTCTCTCTCTATCTCTCTCTCTCTGTCTCTCTCTCTCTCTCTTTCTCTCTCTCTGTCTCTCTCTCTCTCTCAATTCAGTTCAATTCTCTCTCTCTCTCTCTCTCTCTCTCTCTCTCTCTCTCTCTCTCTCTCTCTCTCTCTCTCTCTCTCTCTCTCTCTCTCTCTCTCTCTCTCTCTCTCTGTCTGTCTGTCTATCTCTCTCTCTCTCTCTCTCTCTCTGTCTCTCTCTCTCTCTCTCTCTCTCTCTGTCTCTCTCTCTCTCTCTCTCTCTCTGTCTCTCTGCAGGTATCACAGACCAGAGATCAAGCTTAGGCCGCTATAAGCTGTCTTTCATCAGTTCAAAGGAAGATGAGATGAAGAATGAATGAGCATTAATATTCTGCTGCTGTTCATTTGCATCCTGTTTGATGAGGTGCAGAAGTTCATAAAGCACCAAGAAAAGGAAACAAACACGAATACAGCCGAGTCTGAACACTAACTCCCTGAGCTTAGCATTTATATGACACATTATCCAACTCAGGCGCCGGTAAACATCAAGATTATATTCCCCGCTCGTCGAGAACTGCTGCAAATTCAACACATCTCTCTAGTCAACATTCCAGCTTCAGTCTCGAATCAAAGGTATATTACAGCCGTCCGCGTGCCGCCTGCATGACATCATTTTCGTCATCAGTAGGGTCCGCGCTTGTCCGCACTATATGTGTACAACAATTTTGAACCACTTTAGTCCACTTGGTGACATACTGCGTTTACATTAAAGCAACAAGGAGCCGTTTTGCGACCTTAAAATAAATCTCTCTAAATTGATCTTAGTGGTAGGACAGCTCTTAACTCGACGACTTTTACTGCCTCTGCTCACTAAGCTGAAATCACACTTGTAACTTTGGTGCGCGGGTAGGTTCACAAGTCCCGCCCATCACCTGCTTTACGTCATACGTTTAACTCATAGCCTGTGTGAAGTTAGCAAACTGTTAACAATAAAACAAAAGGATTTAGTTCAACGCAAGTCTTCAAACCATCACCATATGAGAGCCAGCAAATAAAACAAAGAGGAAAAGAGAGAGAGTGATCGAACCTTGTGTTGCGCATTTATACAGTTCAATTTGCAAGTATGTCAACAAACGAATTGTAAAAGCGGGGCAAAGTCTGGGCTTGGTCCCGATGGTGTTGCTTGCAGCTCTTGTTTATAATATATAACCGTAAGGTAGACTAGAGATGATGTAATGTGGCCATGTCTCAGCATGACGTTGCCTCGTCACAAACTGAGTTTTATGCTTGTAAACGATGACGACCAAACCAAAATAAACGTTTTATGGTCTACAGTTGCTGATTCATCATGGTCATGAACTAATGACTAATGTTGACCGTATCTACAGTTCCTATGCTGGGCACTATTCCCATAGCGAGTGTAGTGTAAATTATTGATTTCACCTATTACACAATGCCTGGTCACAAGTGTGTTTCTGAAAATATAACTACAGAAAATTATTTGCGTTGGTTCCTAAACACATTCACGTCCATGCGTTTAGTTTTGAGTGACTGCAAATGTGTTATATAGCTAGCATTAGCAGTTAGCTGCTTTGTAGGTAACACGCGTTTTATTAACGGTGAACAACCAACTGCTACCTGAGAATCTAGTTTGAGTTATTAGTATAGCCCAGAAGTATAACCAGAAGGAGGCAAAAGAGTGCTTTAGTACATGCACAGTTTATGAAGTGACATGATGTAACAGCGGTTTCTGCCTAGCGCTGCCCACGTGGAAGCTTATACAGCAAAAGTATTTACGACATTGATAACGGACAATTGTGCTTATCAACCACATGGGGAACCATACACCAAAACGGCTTGTTGTTGCTTTAATAAACAATGGAAAGCGCTGCAGTGGAACGGAAATAACAAATTCTCGTTAAGTTCTCTATTCACACTCACATCCCGTCTTGTTATTTCTCACTAATAACTTCACTTTAGCAGCACAGCGCTAATTTAAAAGGTGTTCAATGGTTTGGAATTAGTAACAGGGATTTGTTTATCTGTTGCGCTGGGCTAGAATTTGTGACGTAAGAAAGCAGTTCCCCAGTTCCATTGACATTTACATTTAGGCATTTAGCAGACGGTTTTATCGAAAGTGACTTACATTGCTTTACCCTATACATGTTACATAGGTATTTGCAATCCCCTGGGTTGGAACCCACAACCTTGGCTTGCGTCAACTATTCCTTACATGTCATTGGCTGGCATTGAGCCATATCAAACTCCTACTCCAGCAATATTGCATTTACACCATCTGGGGAAGGATTCACAGAAAATATCTAAGATGGTTCTTTAGATCACTTATGGGAAGTTCTTAAAAATGTTTGTGAGGACGATCCTCAATCATATTTTAAAATGTTATCAATTATTTTCTTAAGAACATCTTCATTTTTGTCGTAAGAATAAAAAATAATATGATTACAGACGCTTTCTCTTTTGGTAACTGTAGATGTTAATCTAATAAACTTTATGTATGTTACAAGCACATTGCATACTTATGTAGCATATATATATATATTAGCTTTAAAAAACAAAAAGGTGTTACAACGTCATAATAAGTGACCCTCTCCGTTTCCAGCTGCTTTGTCCCAGAAAGGGATCTAGACCTTATCATTATTAGATCAAAATAAATATTCCCTAATGGTAAGTAAACGTCAAATACGACAATACGCGTCACATGTGAAACAACCAAATATATGTATTAAACATCTTAACTTTTGAGATTTAAGACAACCATGAGGATGTCGAAATTTTAAGATGATATTAACGACCGATTTTGTCTTTCGAAAATGTGGATTCTTCTTCTTAATTTTTTCCTAAGATCAATCTTGAGAACGTTTATAAGAACTGTCTTCAAAAGTTTTAAAAAGTTCTTAAGAATGTTTTGTGAATCAGCAGCAGACGTCTGAATATTCATAAGTGTTCTTCTTCTCTTTATTTAAATTTGTCTCTTATGTGCTGTAATCTCTGCTCTGCCAAAATACACACAACATTACACTACTATTGCAACATAACGGATACCGTCTCATTACTTTCATTCTTCACTGCTTAATGAAAGCAAAAGAAAGAGAACAAGAGAGAGATAAGCAGAACAGATGATATTACAGATAGTATAGATTATATATTTTGAGGTCGCGCAGGTTAAATATACGAAGCATATGCGACTGAAACGGTCGCGATTTCGAGTCCCGCACTCCATAATCCCAATTGGGTGAGGATATTGGATATCCACGAGATCTCGTCAAACCCTATAAAACACTTTTTATGTTACGTATATATATTACATTTGATATAACTTTGTTTTATTACGATTGAAGAAGATCCATTATATATGTTTCTTCCACTTTTGTATAATTGTTTGTTTTTTAAGGTGTCTGGTGATGTTCTGAATCTGAGAGACAGTCTGGAGTAAGACAGCAGACTCACAGACAGACACATCACAATAAACTAAATTAAAAACTAATCTAAACCATCTGATTCAGATTCCTCCTTATGATATTTCAGTTCATTAATAATGTTTTTTCATTACAAAAATCACTGTGTTGACACATGCCTGTGAAACATTTCACAGTAAAAGAGTAAAAAGTGCAGAATAACAGATGAAGAAATGCACTTTGGGAATGTTTAGTGAAGCTGAGGGTCACTCGCTCTCTTCTCATGTTTCATTTAAAGAGAAACCAGTTCTCAGTGAGAGGTCAGAAGAGAAGGTCAATAAACCTCCAAAGATCCGACAGACGGAACAGAAATGACCGGAATTTACATTCTCCCCTTATTTTAAACATGTCTGTTATAAACCCGCCCCTAAAAACATCTACGAACCTAAACACACTGGGTGCTTCTCAATATCCCTCCTCGTCTCCTCGCTGCTCTATCCTCCATCCTATGACCCGGAAACCGATCGAGCTCAGCCATATTGAAGGACATCTCAATTCTCTAATTGCACCGGGAGGAGTCGAGGATCGAGGAGGGAGGAGGCCTCCTGAGGAGTCATGAGCGAGGATACACAGGTGTATCCTATGCGGAAGTTTTTTATTGCCTAAACGTGACGCACCTATAAATTCTCCTCCCACTTCACATCTGCTCCAAGTGCTAGACATGGCAGAACATTCAAACACACATAAATGTGAGTATTAAGCATAAAGTTATTGTAAATGGGTGTTCTTTATTTGACAGTGCCTTCGATGTATAAAGTGTACTTTTCAGCACAGTTTTAATTATTTTATTATAATCATTATCATTATTGTTTACATGTACAAAACACAATGTATGTGAAATCACAACAACAATAATTCATTTATAATGACTAGTAAAAAAATAAGAACAAATGTGGTATTTTGTGGAGGTTGAAACGGTTACAATATAAATAATTATATCTTATGTTCAAGAACCCCGATGTTCAAGCTAAATCCAGCGGTGTAGAGTCATCAGTAGTTGACGACGCTTTGAAGTGACGCTAAAGAGCGAGGATATATCATTTCACTTGCTTCGATTCCTCCATCCTTGCGTCTTTTTCTTGCTTCCTTCTCTCGCATCCTGAAGAGGTGGAGCTAAGACACGAGGAAAGGAAACGAGGACGCACAAATAAGAAATGAGAAGCACCCACTGCCATTGGTTGCCTCACGTGTCAGTAAGACCCCGCCTCTTCCTGTCTAATAGTGCGCTCCAAACAGACGAGAATGAAGCGTTAAGAGCGAGTGATTTACATCATAATGCTGTGTTCACACCAAACCTGAATTAAGCGTTTGAAGCGAATTAATGACACACAACGTCAATGCAAAGACACACATGGACGTGAACTCACGGCAGGTGGTGTGAATGACGCGAATAAGGCGGCAGGTTTGAGCGTTTTGGGCGTTTGAAGCATGAATCACGCGTGTTGAAGAATCGTAAATTTGGTGAATATTCACTCAGAGTTAACCAATCAGGAGCTTGATCTAGTAGTGATGTAGCAAGCGGAGGCAGAATTCCGAAACAACAATGGAGGACAAAATCATCGAAATGATTCATGCAAATTCAACGATTCATGATTCAACAAGTCTACGCTGTTTTTCAGCTTTCCATAGCACATAAAGCGCAGCTACACTCTTAACAAAATAGATTTCGTAACGAGACTGGAGCCGCCTGGCAGAAGCCCCTCTGGTGACGCGGATCGGCTTCTTTTGTGAAGTGAATTTCAAGCGCGAATGAATCGATTAAACTCAAAATGTTAAAGCGTCCAACTGCCCGCGCAAGTTGCGTCTGGTGTGAACGCTCCGTAAGTGGGCGGTGTTTGGGGGTAATAAGCTGTAGTGTGGATCAGACTTCAACTGAGCGAAAGTCAATTCTGACAAACACGTAATTTGACAGTCGACCAACAAATCACGAGACAAACTCGACAAAACAAACTCAAAACAGTCCGGGGAAAGTTTCAGAGCAGGAAAGCGGCTAACAAGGACCTGGCGGCGGTACGAACACACACACACGGAGCGTGACAGGTGCGCGCTGGAGAAGATGATGTTCCTGCAGTTAGGAAGCAGCCGTCAGAATGTCTGAAATGCAGCCGCACGCAGCTGACAGGTGTGAAAACAGTCGTCATGTTGATCAGCGTCTGCTTTCTTCTGCACATCTGATCTCCTCGACTGTCAGCTCCTGCTCAATCCCACACTGATTGTCTTCATCACTAAACTCACTAACGCTTTTGAAACGAATGATTCACATGAGAAACGAGAACACACACTGGAAAATACAATCATTTATAACTTAACATTAGGAAGTAAATCTGTGTTTTAATTCGAATTTAATCAAAGTTGTAAGTCAACTTGTGTTCACTGTGTTGGAAGTGCTGCTTACTAAAAACTATTGTTAATATGTCTACTGTACATACATCTTTAATTTTCAAGTTTCTTTCATGAAGCAACGTTTTGAGTTCCTAATTCTGCGAAGGTTTTTGTGTGGACGTTTTTTAAATTTGAATGAAGATTTGTGCATAATATTGTAAAGGTTTCTCAGTTTAAACATTTGTTTCGTTCTCTGGTGAATTAAATCTTGGCTCATGTGATTTGAAAGTCATTTAGTTTTCATTGTATTCAAAGGAAATAAAAGTGTCCTAACATTTCCAGAATTCCGGTTGTTCTTTGTGAAAAAGATGCTAGTACTAGTTCTCTTTGTGAGAATTTATTAATGTAGATAATTCCGTCACAAACTCCAGAACGTCCAGAGATCATCATAGAGAAGATCATTTGATTCAGTCAGACTCTCTTTCTCTCTCTCTCTCTAACTCTCACTGTATCTCTCTCTCTCTCTCTCTCTAACTCTCACTGTATCTCTCTCTCTCTCTCTCTAACTCTCACTGTCTCTCTCTCTCTAACTCTCACTGTATCTCTCTCTCTCTCTCTCTAACTCTCACTGTCTCTCTCTCTCTAACTCTCACTGTATCTCTCTCTAACTCTCACTGTATCTCTCTCTCTCTCTCTCTAACTCTCACTGTCTCTCTCTCTCTCTCTCTCTCTCTCTCTCTCTCTCTCTCTCTCTCTCTCTCTCTCTCTAACTCTCACTGTATCTCTCTCTCTCTCTCTAACTCTCACTGTATCTCTCTCTCTCTCTCTAACTCTCTCTCTCTCTCTCTCTCTCTAACTCTCACTGTATCTCTCTCTAACTCTCACTGTATCTCTCTCTCTCTCTCTCTCTCTCATCTCTCTCTCTCTCTCTCTCTCTCTCTCTCTCTCTCTCTCTCTCTCTCTCTCTCTCTCTCTCTCTCTAACTCTCTCTCTAACTCTCTAACTCTCTCTCTCTCTCTCTCTCTCTCTCTCAAGATTCAAGATTCAAAGGAGCTTTATTGTTTTAAATAATTTGCATTTTAAAGATACGTTTTATTCTTTCTGTCAATCATTTTATGTAAAGCACTTTGAATTGCACTTGTGTATGAAATGTGCTATATAAATAAACTTGCCTTGCCTTGCCTTGCCTTTATTGGCATGATAAAAGAAAATTTACATTGCCAAAGCACAAGATTAAATATAAACATGCACCAATACAGATTAAGATAAAAATAAGATAGAATAAAATTAAAAGTCTATAAGTAAAAACATATATATAAACATCTCAATATAAAGAGAAAAAGAGTTTTAATTAAAGTTCTCAATGAGGGTGATAGTGTCAGTTTGTGTGTGTTGTTCTGTCAGTGTTGTTTTGTGTTGTGCTGGTTGTTCTTTGCTCGTGGCAGGACTTGACATATCTTGAGCAGGTTTGAGCTTCTTGAGTTTTCTCCCAGTATGTATGAGATCTTGTCCTTTTGTTGAAACTGGTCAAAGTCTTTGTGTAAGTTTGTAAACTGGGGGAAGAATGTTTCTCTGATGTGTGTGTAGTTGGGACAGGAGAGGAGAAAGTGCAGCTCTGTTTCCACTTGATTGTGTGTGCAGTGTGGACACAGTCGCTCTTCTCTCGGTGTCCATGTGTGTCTGTGTCTGCCCGTCTCTACAGTGAGCTGCTGATCACTGAGTCTGTACATGCTCAACACTTTTCTTAGTTTAGGATCTGAAACGCTTGTGAGGTATTCTGACACTTTATATTCTCTCTTTAGTGACACATAGCATTCCAGTTTACTTTGCTGAGCTGTTGCTTCTGTCCAGTGTTTGAGATATTTCTCTTTTTGTCTTTTGATCATTTGGTTTAGTCTGGCTGGGGTTTGGGGTTGTCTTGGGCATGTTTGGGGTTGTAGAGTTAGTTGTGAGATCAGTTGGATGAAGGGGTTTCTCTCTGGGCTCAGCTCTTGATGTCTTAAGGCTTTGTGATGGAGTGTGTCTGTGTCACTGTTCTTATGGTGCGTGTAGAATTTTAAAGCTCTTTTTTGTGTTTTAATGATCAGAGGATACAGTCCTAATTCTGCTCTGCAGGCGTTGTTTGGAGTTTTTCTCTGTACCCGTCTCTCTCTAACTATCTCTCTCTCTCTCTCTCTCTCTCTCTCTAATCTCTCTCTCTCTCTCTCTCTCTCTCTCTCTCTCTCTCTCTCTCTCTCTCTCTCTCTAACTATCTCTCTCTCTCTCTCTCTCTCTCTAACTATCTCTCTCTCTCTAACTATCTCTCTCTCTCTCTCTCTCTCTCTCTCTCTAACTATCTCTCTCTCTCTAACTATCTCTCTCTCTCTCTCTCTCTCTCTCTCTCTCTCTCTCTCTCTCTCTCTCTCTCTCTCTCTAACTATCTCTCTCTCTCTCTCTAACTATCTCTCTCTCTCTCTCTCTCTCTCTCTCTCTCTCTCTGCTGGACTCACCACATGATTAAGGGTGAACACAGATTTCCCCGGCGAGCCTCCGGGCATCTCTCTCTCTTTTAAACTCACGATACTGAGAGAAGGACTGATCGTGATTGGATTAAAACTCATTATCTGACAACCTATTGGAAACGACTTCATCCGTTCTATATAACTGATGGAGGGATGAGAGAGAGAAAACAAACGTGAACGAATAATACAACAAGGCCTGACAAACATCCTAAACAAACTTGTGTGTGTGTGTGTGTGATGCACAGGCGTCTGCTTTTGTTTACAAGCAGAATTTGTGAGCAATCTTCAGTTTCACAGCATGATCCATGCTTACACATGCGCTCGCACACACACACAGAAAAAGAGAGAGAACAGATGGTCCAGGTTGTTATGTAGGCACTGAAAGTATTCTGCTCTCAGCTCTTGGGTCTTCGTCATGACAGAAAGACAATTTTTATTGTTTTAAAGACATTTTGTCCATTAAACACATATAAATGTAGCTTGAAACAAGAGCAGATTCAGTGACGTTTGTAAATCAAATGTTCAGCCTAATGACAAAACTTTTAACTCATTTCACAAACGATTATGTGTTTTAAATACTTCCTATATCGCCTGTAAAGAACATAGAAGTACACACAAAAACACACGCACACACTCAGTATTTATTTGACACTTTTGTCCATATGAAATAATCATGTGGATCATGTCGAGTGTGTATCTGTAGACTTTCAAGTCCGTCCATGAATACTGACAAAAAAATCTCCCGCTTGCCTCCCTGCCAGCTGTTGCCATGGAAACGGCCCCATCGGTTGGCACGGTGCGCTCTCGGGAGTGCCAAGTAACTGACATCCCATAGTTAACAGGGGAGACAGCCAGATCACCTTACGTGTTAATGATATCATTTGAACATAAAGAATCCATGTTTATAGCCGACGTCAAGTCACGTGACCTTCTCAAATCTCCATGTCACCATTTATTAGTAACATATGACACATTTAGAGCTCCTAGACGATGAAAATGTTTCCTCTCATCTGTGTCTCACATATTTCCACTGGCCTTGTTGACCATCACGCAAATGCGCAGGGCCCTGCAAGCTTGGGGGCCCCCAAGTGGCTACAAACAGTAAAATAAAACACTCGGATGTATGCAATGAAGCCAACGTATCAAAGCGATGCTCAAAAACGTTTAAATCTAATACTAGCTTTACGAATGTAGCAAAATAATGCTGTGAACAGAAGAATCTTGCACCTTTTACTTATTAATACTGTAGCTAAAAGCATTCTGTATTATTCTGAATTAAACAAAGGACACTTTTTTCTCTCAAAACCGAGAAGGTTTATTCTTGTAACAAACTGTAGAGAATGTTGTGCTGTTATGCGGTTCAACGTAAAAAAATAAATCTTACAAAAAATAGCTTAAGGCCTCCAAAATGGTAAACATGCCCTGCGTATTTCTCCCGAGAGTCAGAAATGTTGCAAAAATATCTCCTGGGTTTCAAAAGAGGACGTCAACGATGTGTCAAACTCAGATTTTTCAAGTCTGTAATAAAAAAAAGACAATATCATTGAAGATCTCAATATCAACTCATCACATAAACTCAAACCCAGATGATTTAAACCTCCAGACTCTTCACTCCTCGTTTGATTCTCTTTTGATTTCTCATAAACGCAATTTGAGACTTAAATGAAACACAACACAGAACTCCAGCAAATCTCTTTAAAAACAAATCCAGAGAGAAAACAAAGCAGGCGAACAATCAGAAAACCTCAGCAACTTAGACTGGATCTCACGCTAATGCCATTTATTCAAACAGAATGTGTGTTTGTGTGTGTGTGTGTGTGCGTGTGTGCGTGCGTGTGTGTATGTGTGGGATGTGATGAATGTTTTTTGTCATATAAGCGTCAGGTTCAGCTCATCTCAACCCAGATCTCTATGAACTCTTCTCTGCTGTGACCTTTGACCTCGTCTCTGACACAATCACTCAAACCCCCACGAGCCATCTCTGCACACCTCAGACACCTCATCCTCAACATCAGTCTTTGTCCTGTTTTTCATCTTTAAACATGATAGACTGACAGAAAGCATCCGTGCGAGCGTGTCCAGGGGTTATTATAAGGTTTGTAGAAGTCTCTAGAATGGCACGGTCGAGCTTTTGGAGTCTAAATGCAGGCCAGTATTTAAAAGACACTTTGAGGTTTAAGTAAAACAGCTTCTTTATTTCCCTCGGAGCGTCGGGAATGTTGAGAATGCCATTTTACGTCTCTGACATCTACAACAGATCCTTACTGATCACTAGCCAGGTTTCCACTAAACTTCAAAGTGCGCAAATTGAAAAAAGGACAGAAACACATCCATTTCGCAAAAACTACTACGTATGGCCACACAAGTTGTTCGGGAAATATTTCTGCGCAAATGATTTGATTTGATTGATGGATACATACCAGTTGAACAGTAAAGTAGCTTGCAATCGCATTGTTTTCTTTTCTTTGAATACTAAAAAACGCGAAAAATGCTAAAATCGCTAAAAAACAAAACAAAAAACAGCTTGTTCTGGGTATATATGAACGCCGATTTTGAATATTTAAAAATTTAATTTAAAAATTTAAAGTGACTAGTCACTTTAACTTTGACTACGTCACTTTACTACATCCCGTCAAATTAAAAGTTTAACTTTGACTACGTCACTTTACTACATCCCGTCAAATTAAAAGTTGGGTTGAACTAAAACACATTGTGGCAGAAATATATTTTGATTGTCAAATAAAATTCAAGTTATAACGACAACCTTATTATGGTTAATAATAATAAAAATGCTACTATTTGAACTATTTTAACATAATTTTGATGTCTCTGTGTCATAAATTGTGCCCCTAAAATACATTGTTTTAATTTAATCACTAGCCAGGTTTGCATTACCCTTCAAAGTGCGCAAATTGAAAGTACGGCGGAAACACGTCAATTTCGTAAAAACTCCCACGTATTGCGAAAACGCTGTCAAGCTCGGATGAGGTGTTTCTTCAGGAAATACGATAAAGACATATTTTGTGAAACGCTTTTCTTGTATTTACAAGTCACGTGGCGTATAAAAAAAATGTTTCTGAGCAAATGAAACGATAAATGCGCTGTTTGATTGATGGATACACACCAGTTCAATAGTAAAATGACTTGCAATCGCATTCTTTTCTTTTCTGTGAATACTATAAAGACTGCTTTATCAAGCATATATCAATAATCAAAATACGGTTTAATCGCATCACATTGTTTAATGGAAATGCACAACATTTTTTTATCGACATTTAGAAAACATTGGATACATTTTGCGTAAATCTGTAATGGAAACCTAGCTAGTGTCTTCAACAGCTATCTTCACATACAACAATAATTCTGATGTTCGAAATACTTTAATACAAAGTGTGTGCATGTGTAAAACTATTCAAACATATCCGTTAATTGACATCCAATAAATAAAATAAATATAGGCCGGATAACTATTTAATAAGAACTTCAACTAAATGAAAACGAGAAGCATTGCGTTCCTCTCAAAGGCAGTCGTTGGGTGATCCATAAAACTCTTAATACTGTTATTTTGTGTTACTTAACGGGTAACCTGAATCACTGATCTGAGATCAGTTTTTTAAATTTTAAACGGCATGAACGTGATGAAACTGCTTTATGATGGTTATTTTCTGATAGGAAGCAGGTGCACATGTGCTAATGAGTCTGCAAAACACTGCATAAAATGCAATCTGCAATCATGCAACGTTCAGAAATCTCTTAAAGAGACAGCACTCAATTCACAGCGGAGGACCGATCTATCTGGCTGAAGTTGAAGATTCAACCCTAAGGAAAACACATGTCGACCAGCTGCTTATAACAGAGTTGACTTGAGGACTACTGACAGGCAGATGTTGGTCAAATCTAAACTAATGAAAATCCAGACAATAAAACACTTATTATACTGACAACATGAGTTTGTCCGGTGCGAGTGTATATATTCCACCAGCCTATAAATGACCAATCACTTCTGAATTATAGTCAATTCAATTACAGCTGTTCATGATGAACATAAATGATGACACAACTGTCGTACGCCACACATACTATAAACACAATCACATCACACACACGCGTGTTCTGAGCTGACAACACATACGTTACAATCTAAACACAAAATTACCTCTAAAACTCTTCTCAGTCAGAGAAACATGCACTTTACATTTTATTTGATATGTTATTTAGAAAAGAAGGCCTGATTTTCCTATTTCTGTACATTAACTCATTCCCCGCCAGCCTTTTAAAAAAAGTTACGCCAGCGTTTTTTTACATTTTCACCAAACTTTAATGGCTCACAGTATATTTTCTGTAAAGGACAAACAATGTCAAATAAAAGAACAGAGTCTCAGCTTTTAAACAAAAGAAACAGTTTTCTTCTATCTTCATTTGTTCGTTTTTTATGACTCCATGGATGTGGGTAGATTTCTTCAAAAATGCATCACTTTGATTAAACAGCTGAGATATTTAAAGTTTTTGTCAAAGATTCCGCCCAGATTACACTCAGAACAATCATTAAAAGCCGCTAATACATATATGTTCTAGGTACTTGGACTCTGTACTTTTTCCCAAAGGTGTGTAATAGCGCCACCTGCTGTACAACAGTACAAACACTGATTGCCGTAATAACTCGTCTTTGGCGGGGAACCGTTTTTTTTAAATGGCGATCTAACTCGTCAATGGCGGTGAAAGAGTTAAGGCATGCGCATGCTCAGTGAATAAAAGCGCGCACAAACTTTCTCGAAGTCTCAGCGGCCTCGGCCAGCGACACTCGGAAACACAACTCTTTAAAATGGATGTTTGCCAACATTTTCTTTCCAATACATCAGGAGTTATTCATCAAATGATACACTGTTATCATACAAGTAGTAGTGTATATCGGGTTTTCCACGATATATCAGCACAATAACACCCTGAAAGTTTGCTTATCTGTGGAAGTAAAAAACTGAGGATCTCACCTGCACACGCAGCGCCTTTTTACTCGCTTGATGCTCCACTCGCTCACTCGCGCTGCCGTCTGTAACATTAAGCTGAAGGATTTCCATATGATTTTTGTGATTCAGAGAGATCATGGAATCCAGTCATGAACACGGACTTCATACAGTAAATAGCGTAAATGTCACAAAAAAATGCGCCGTTTGATTGATGGATAAAAAATAGGGGTGTCGAAATTAATCGTTTTTTCGATGCATCGCGATGTAAACGAGGACGATTCGGTATCGGTTCAGTTACAAACCATAACCGGTTATTACGTAGTTACGTTTTTCTGACGTCATGTCTCATACGTACTACTGTCGCATACTGCTTAAGCATACAAAGGCGGAGGAAGGCGAGACGCGAGTAATAAAACATGCTCCGCCTACTTTAAAAGCCGACATCTGGGCACATTTCGGCTTTTATATAAACCCGGTAAGCACGACCTGGACAGGACACAAGCTGTGTGTAAATCTTGTCACGCACAAATAAAACACGCAGGGGGTAATACCACAAACTTGAGAAACCCCGGGTTTCGCCACCTCTTGAATACACTGGAGCCGCCATATAAGCTTCCCTCGCGCACCCACTTTTACACACATTGTGCCCGAACTCTACCACGAGCTCATCGATTTGCAATAACATGCGATTCCTGGATTTCGGCCGCAACAGAGTCGTATGTGACCATTACGACACATTACATTAACGAGGACTGGAAAATTGTGTCACGTGCTGCAAACGAGAGCGGTTTATGAGTCTCACACAGGTGCACATCTTGCAGAGCTACTTTCTCATGCCATCGAGGAGTGGCAGCTATCGTATAAAGATGTAGTGCTTGTGACAGATAATGCGTCGAATATGATCGCTGCAGCTCATATCGGAACATTCCCTCCAGTGAAAGGCTTCACACATACAGTTAATCTGGCGTCCCAGCGAGCGCTTAAAGTCGCCGCGCTCTCCAGGCTTTTGGGCAGAATCCGACGAATATCAACATCCTTTCATCGCAGCACCACAGCGAGCCACTTTACATGAAAATGTGTTACAAGTACATTGCACTATTTACTGTAAGTACTAAAGTACTCTCCTTGCATTTTGTACTTTAAGTATTTATTTTTTGTATTTGCTCCTGTTGCTTCTGCTCATGCTAATGCCCAGACTTGAGTCTTGTTTGATGTTTGATACTCGAAGAAGAGCAGGTAAAATTAAAGTTTCAGTTCATATATCTGACTGCTGGTATTTATTGACAAACTAGTAAAATTTAAATTTGAGACGTCAATGCATCGTGATATCGAATTGAACCGAATCGATGACATGATAATCGTAATCGAACCGAACCGTGACACCCCCGTGTAGGTTCACACCTCTAATAAAAAAACAGTTTAACGGTAACGTTACTTGCAATCGCATTGTTTTCCTTTCTGTGAATACTATAAAGACTGCTATAAAAATAAAACAAAAACAACTTGTTCTGGGTATATATGAACGTCGCTTTTGTCACTTCACTACAACCCATAAAAAAAAAGTTTGGTTCAACTAAAACATTGTGACACAAATATATTTTGATTGTAAAATAAAATGTAAGTTATAATGACACCTTAATATTACGGTTAATAATAATAAAAAATACAACTATTGGAACATTATTTTTATATCTCAATACTTTAATTTCACTCTCCTAGTTCCCTGTTTTTAAAACAATGCTTAGATCTCACCTCCTTGTGCATCTTACAATGTCCTATTTAGTGATTCAAATGTTGTTTTGTAATGTTTTATTATGTATATTATTAATTGTATTTTACTTATGTTTCATTATGTCTTGTAAAGCACTTTGGTCAACTTAAAGCTATATACATAAATAAACTAAACTAATTTGTGCCCCAAAAATACCTTGTTTTAATTTGATTACGACAAAGTTCGTACAAGTTAAAATATATATTATTATAATTTATAAAAATAAATAATTTTGTATGGCTCTTGTTTTAATAGGATGTGTCCTTCTTTCATTGTTTCTGTTATTTAAAAGGAATTCAATGCTTACACGACAGTGTTAAGTTTGTTATAATTTAAAGCATTTTTTCTTTGGTTTAAGGGCCATTGCTCTTTAATCCTGGATTCATTTCAGTTTGTAGAAGCATGAAGCATCAGTGCCGCGGGCCACTCAAAATGAGGAAACATTTCATCTTTCATTGACAAATCAGAATTCTTATCTTCCAGCAGCAAACTCCAGCGCTCATCGCTATGCAAACATTCACACGGTCCTGAAGGCCCTGCGACCCAACCGCCAAAATCATATGAAATAGCCTCACACAACACTTCAATGCATGACCACAACAGCTCATAAATAAACATACGCTTCGGCTTTACAGATTAGAGAAATACATTCCATCAAAACACATTTGAGGATAAATCATTCTCATCTAAACTCTTCTAGTGTCTGAAGTCTTCATCGCATTACACGACAACCACGACAAAGATACGGCAAGCCGAATTAGCTTTTAATCCTTCCCAGGTTATGAATTTTTGATATCAACAATTCAATTTTTACTAGTAACCATTATTATTCTTGAAATCAACAATATAATTTCTACTAGTAACGATTTCAATGTTTTATATCAGTAATGACATTTTCACAAGTGTAAATATGAATTTTTGAAATCAACAATGACGTCATCACTCGCAGAAGTGTATATACATTTTTTATATCAAGAAATTTCTACTACGCCGCCTTCTCACTTGTCTTGGATCAGGGACATCCTTCAGTTTGTGAAGTTGGAGAAAGTTAGGTGCTCAATACATGGTTCCCTTGCAAAGTTTAATAAAACTTGGGGTCCATTTTTTGCACATGTTGAGGGATTGATTTTTACGGCTATTCCAGAGTGGTAACCCTGACTGTCTACTCAGTGTGAGTTTTTTCTTGTGTGAATTTGAAGCATGCTGGGGTGTTTCTTATTCATCTTTATGTAAGTGAACATATTGGGGATTTATTAAGCAGTAGGTGACCATGTTGTGTTTTTTGTTTTGCTCTGTGTATTTGTTGTTATTGTTTTTTTTTGTCTTGTCTGTTGTACTTGACACTGTTTTGACTCTCGAATTGTTACCTCTTGATTTTGTTATGTCACTGAAAAATCAATAAACAAATGTTTAAAAAAAAAAAAGAAATTTCAACTAGTAAAAACTTAACTCTTGATATCTATAATTGAATTTTTACTAATCAAATATCACAATAGACTACGGGAAGCCGAATTAGCTTTTACTCATTCTCAGGATATGAATTTTGATATCAACAATTCAATTTTCACTAGTAACAATTACTGTTTTTGGTATCCATAATTACATTTTCACTAGTAAAAATGTGAATTCTTGATATCAAAAATCACGCAATCACCCACAGAAATGTGTATTCTTGATATGGTAAAAAAAATAATCTTGACATTTGTAATTGCATTTTTACTAGATAAATATCACAATAAACTGCCATTCAAATTCAATTTCATATATCAATAAATAATTTCTTACTAGTAAAAAACATAATGTTTAAAATAAACAATGAACTTGTCACTAGTAAAAATGTAAATTTCTTATATCAAGAATTCAATTTTCACTAGTTAAATGTTCATTCTTGATATCTCTGAATGAATTTGAACATGTCGTATTTCTGATATAAGGAAATATATTTCAGATATCAATAAATCTGAGAGTAATTGTAAATATCTAAAATGGCTTTCTTACTTGTAACAATCACATTATTGATATCAAGAATTCACATCTCACTAGTGAAAAAGTAATTATTGATATCAGAAATTGCATAATCTATATTTTTATATATAGAGATTCAATTGTTGAAATCAAGAATATACATTAGCACTAGTAACCCCACAAATAATGATATAAAAAAATAATATCCTGAGAATGATTAATGGCACTCTATTGTGATATTTATCTAGTAAAAATGCAATTACAAATATCAAGAATTAAGTTTTTTACCATATCAGGAATACACATTTCTGTGTGTGATGCGTGATTGTTGATATCAAGAAATAAAAAAAAACACTGGTTCGGTACCACCTTATCTTCACTCACTAATGCAGACATATGTACCCGCCAGATCCCTACGCTCTGCAAACGAACGGCGTCTTGTGGTGTCATCCCATAAAGGTAAAAAATCTCTCTCGCGCACCTTCTCCGGATCTGTTCCACCTATGTGGAATGATCTGCCTGCCGCTACAAGATCTGCAGATTCTGTAGCCATCTTTAAGAATCGCCTGAAAACCCATCTCTTCCGCCAACATCTTACTGTTCTGTTCTGACTCAAGTTTCTTCTCTACTCTTTTCTTCTCTACTCTTTTCTACTCTACTCTAAAAAAAAAAAAAAATGTATGAATGAATGTTTCTGTATACTGTGTTAGGTTATATGAAACCTCTTCTTTTTGATTCCACTTATGCTCTTGTTGTACTTATGCTGTCCTAATTGCTTCCATTACCTACCCCACTTGTAAGTCGCTTTGGATAAAAGCGTCTGCTAAATGACTAAATGTAAATGTAAATGAGTCATTTCTTCCTCAGAACGCAGAAATAGATGAAATGAAGATCCGGTGGGTGGATTCCGAAAAATTATGAGTCACTTTTACACTTAGTCAAACACAAGTGTGTCAGCGGGGAAATATCTCCTCATATTCAAACACAATTAGTTTTGGGCAAAAACAACTTGAATCTATAAAAGCGCTTAATTTCTCATCTCTTCATTCTTTATGTTGTTGTGTGTTTTTCTCTTGAAGGCAGAAGCAGCACTTCTGCTCAAACCTGAAGCTCGTCGGCCGTACTATTATGTGTTGAGATGGTTTGAAGATGTTTATTTATCACATCGGTCAATCATAACAGCGATTAACACAGAAAATTGACTGTTTGTACAAGTGTGTGTGTTTTTGTGTGTGTGTCTGTGTGCGCGTATATGTGTGTGCATGTGTGTGCCCATGTGTGCTTGTGTGTGTGTGTGTATGTTTGCGTGCATGCATGTGTGTGTCTGTGCGTATGTAGGTGTGTGTGTACATGTGCGTGTGCGTGCGTGAGAAGAATATGTGCATGACTCGTTCTCATAAACTTCTTCAGTTTGTCCCTGATGGGGAAATGTTCCTCCTCCTCTTCTCTTATTAAACAGATATTGGAGTCACAGCAGATATTCAGCATCTTTGTGACCTATTTACCAGCTCTGCTCTCTCTCTCTCTCTCTCTCTCTCTCTCTCTCTCTCTTTCTCTGTCTCTCTCTCTCTCTCTCTCTCTCTCTCTCTTTCTCTCTCACACACACACCAACTTCAGAGTTTAAAGAAGGAAGGTTTAAATCTGCACATCTTCATCTTTAACTAGTGGGATTAACCAGCACAAGAGTCTTAATGAAGGCGTGTGTGTTCAGACTGCTCTTCATCTTTCTTACCGCCGGTAGAATAGAACAGAAGACGCGTCTTCCAAAGAACTATTTTTAACTCGACACGGCATCATAAAATCACAAAGCTTTTATCAGGAGGAGGAGTTAAAAACATCACATTAATAAAAAACGCCTGTCTAAAACAACACATTTGAAAAACCTCTTGACTCACTTTCATCCCTATGAACAGATCATTACATCACCGTCCTGAAACTCATTTCATATGTTTGTATGTGTTTGTCAGTAAATTTGAAATGCGTTTTATTTGCCTACAGCTGATCTTTTTAATGACAATAATCTGCCACAACTGGGAAAATATCTGTGGAAGCTAAGTTCTATTGAGTTTGAATGTTTTTCAATTAGAATCCGCAGCAGACAGACACTATCGCTCTTCTACTATCGTAAATCTGAAGGGACAAAAAAGTTAAGTGAAGAACTTTAATATGTGTGGCATTATGGTCTTCTCTTGAGTCATTATCAAAGCAAAGCGAGAGAGTTTCTGATGTTAGTCGCTTAAATGATTCACAAACTTTCACCATTCGTTAGACGAGCTTGACACTACATCAGATTTAATTATTACACTGGAAAATAAATATAAATACACTGGAAATGAAATAAATACATAACAAACAGTTTTGGATAAGTGACCCTGAAAAAGTAATTAATTACTAGTAACTAATGACATATTCAATATTGTAATTAGATTACGCTCTCCAAAATGAATTTAATTACTCATTTCTAATTACTTTCTATATCCTACATCAACCTCGAATAGTTAAAGTCCCAGTAAACCCGAAGTTGCGATTGTTTTCACTTTCGTATTCTCACACATTTCTGAGTGAAAAGAGGAGAAAATGAGTGGGCGTGACTTGCAATTTTTTCCGCAAATTGAATGGACGTAAAAAAACAGTCATTGCATTGATTTGGAAGTGAAACTGGGAGTAGACTGACAGTTGAAGGGGAGGAGTTAACGGATGCTCCGCCCACGCAGGCTAACGGAGGTCGTTTGAGGGCGGAAGTGCATTTTCCGATTTTAATTAAAGATTATGAGGCTCCATGAATTTTATCAACAAAATGAAGTAAATACTTGAAAATGCATATTATTAAACAGGTGTTTAATAATAATGATTACACGGCTCGTTGGAATGCTTGATTCTGATTGGCCAGTCAAGATATTTGCAGGTTCATTATTCGCAGATAACAACCCGTCAAAACTAATAACACATGGTAACCCGGATGCAGCAAATAATTTGGAAGTTTTTTTTGACAAATTAAATATAAATACATCTTTGAAAACCACTAGCCGCAGTATCGAGCCATGTTTCTAGGTATAAGTTAACTAACCTATTCGTTATATTTATTAAAGTTGAATAATGTATAGCATTTATTGTTAATATTAGGTATAATTATGGACACCACAGACCTTACTCGTTTTCAAACCCTGGCAACGGCCACAAAAGGGCTAACTTTACTGGAGGACTCATGTGTTAGAACTGAGCAGGTCAACTACATGTTGCTACATCACCAAATGGAACCTTAATAAAGAACAGAGAGTTCTTCTGAGTAATGAGGAGCAGGATCTGTAGTGGTCCTCTGATCACACATTTGAGCGTTTGTATGAAGAGTGTATTGGGCATTCACATAGACAGTGTACTGCAGAAAATCAAACTTGCTAAATGTTCTCCGTACAAACATAAAGAAGAAACTTGAACATTGAATGTTTAGCTGTTTGTTGCTGTCTCTCTCTCTCTCTCTCTCTCTCTCTCTCTTTCTCTCTCTCTCTCTCTCTCTCTCTCTCTCTCT
>CM017895.1:483350-494977 GCA_008369825.1 Triplophysa tibetana | reverse complement strand
TTTTTAGATGTTTAGTTTTTGCTAAAGTTTTTGCATATGTTTTAGGTATATGCTTTGGTCATTTAATAATTGATTAAATTGATTTTTAATGATGCTGTATAGGATTAATTAATTTTTATTTTATTTTTGTTTATTATTATAAGTTTAATCCTTTAAACTTACATTTCTATTTTTTCTTGACTGAAGTTTTTCCAATCATTTTTAGCTCAATATTTGATTTCAATGAACAGAAACATTTTCAAAGTTTTAATTTTAGTAAACTGAAATAACCTGTTTAGTAGGCGGATGTCTCTTTGTGCATTCTTAAAAATTTGTTTTAGAAAAATACATTTCATTTGATTTTGACTTTTGTCAGTCAGGGAGTGATGGGGTGTGCAATGCTGTATCTCTCCAGCAGGTGTCAGTGTGATCTCACTGATGCTGGTGACTGGTCTTCTGTAAACGCATGGAAAACACAACACAAGTGTGTGTGTGTGTTTACTGGCCGTTTCGCTGCCATCTGTGGACCCTGTCAGAGACTGTAACGTCAGTCCTTTACTAATGTTCCTGACATTCTCTCTCCCTCGACCTGTCTATCTAAATTTTTCCTCTGTTTTTGTCTCATTTGTTGTTATTGTGTGGTTATATTTTATATGATCATCGTCTCTGATGCAACCTCCTGTAAACGTTGCTCCTGTAGAGTAGAACACGTCTCTGTTTATCTCATTGGGTTTGAGATTCAAAGTGTTTATACGCACAGATTCTGTGGCAGAAGAAAATCATAAAATTTTCTCGATCGGTCAGTATCAGGCAGTTTGACGTCTCAGGTCGTGAGTTTGACGATTCAGGTCGTGAGTTCGACGATTTAGGTCGTGAGTTCGACGATTCAGGTCGTGAATTTGACCATTCAGGTCGTGAGTTTGACGATTCAGGTCGTGAATTTGACCATTCAGGTCGTGAGTTTGACGATTCAGGTCGTGAGTTTGACGATTCAGGTCGTGAGTTTGACGATTCAGGTCGTGAGTTTGACGATTCAGGTCGTGAGTTTGACGATTCAGGTCGTGAGTTTGACGATTCAGGTCGTGAGTTTGACGATTCAGGTCGTGAGTTTGACGACTCAGGTCGTGAGTTTGACGACTCAGGTCGTGAGTTTGACGACTCAGGTCGTGAGTTTGACGATTCAGGTCGTGAGTTTGACGACTCAGGTCGTGAGTTTGACGATTCAGGTCGTGAGTTTGACGACTCAGGTCGTGAGTTTACGATTCAGGTAGTGAGTTTGACGATTCAGGTAGTGAGTTTGACGACTCAGGTCGTGAGTTTACGATTCAGGTAGTGAGTTTGACGATTCAGGTCGTGAGTTTGACGATTCAGGTCGTGAGTTTGACGTCTCAGGTCGTGAGTTTGACGATTCAGGTCGTGAGTTTGACGATTCAGGTCGTGAGTTTGACGATTCAGGTCGTGAGTTTGACGATTCAGGTCGTGAGTTTGACGATTCAGGATGTGAGTTTGACGATTCAGGTCGTGAGTTTGACGATTCAGGTCGTGAGTTTGACGATTCAGGTCGTGAGTTTGACGACTCAGGTCGTGAGTTTGACGATTCAGGTCGTGAGTTTGACGATTCAGGTCGTGAGTTTGACGATTCAGGTCGTGAGTTTGAAGATTCAGGTCGTGAGTTTGAAGATTCAGGATGTGAGTTTGACGATTCAGGATGTGAGTTTGACGATTCAGGTCGTGAGTTTGACGATTCAGGTCGTGAGTTTGACGATTCAGGTCGTGAGTTTGACGATTCAGGATGTGAGTTTGACGATTCAGGTCGTGAGTTTGACGATTCAGGTCGTGAGTTTGACGATTCAGGTCGTGAGTTTGACGATTCAGGATGTGAGTTTGACGATTCAGGTCGTGAGTTTGACGATTCAGGATGTGAGTTTGACGATTCAGGTCGTGAGTTTGACGATTCAGGTCGTGAGTTTGACGACTCAGGTCGTGAGTTTGACGATTCAGGTCGTGAGTTTGACGACTCAGGTCGTGAGTTTACGATTCAGGTAGTGATTTTGACGATTCAGGTCGTGAGTTGACGATTCAGGTAGTGAGTTTGACGACTCAGGTCGTGAGTTTACGATTCAGGTAGTGAGTTTGACGATTCAGGTCATGAGTTTGACGACTCAGGTCGTGAGTTTACGATTCAGGTCGTGAGTTTGACGATTCAGGTCGTGAGTTTGACGATTCAGTTTGCGAGTTTGACGATTCAGGTAGTGAGTTTGACGACTCAGGTCGTGAGTTTAGGATTCAGGTAGTGAGTTTGACGACTCAGGTCGTGAGTTTACGATTCAGGTAGTGAGTTTGACGATTCAGGTCGTGAGTTTGACGATTCAGGTCGTGAGTTTGACGATTCAGGTCGTGAGTTTGACGATTCAGTTTGCGAGTTTGACGATTAAGGTCGTGAGTTTGACGATTCAGGTCGTGAGTTTGACGATTCAGGTCGTGAGTTTGACGATTCAGGTCGTGAGTTTGACGACTCAGGTCGTGAGTTTGACGACTCAGGTCGTGAGTTTGAAGATTCAGTTCGGGAGTTTGACGATTCAGGTCGTGAGTTTGACGATTCAGGTCGTGAGTTTGACGCTTCAGGTCGTGAGTTTGACGATTCAGTTAGCGAGTTTGACGATTCAGGTAGTGAGTTTGACGACTCAGGTCGTGAGTTTACGATTCAGGTAGTGAGTTTGACGATTCAGGTCGTGAGTTTGACGATTCAGGTCGTGAGTTTGACGATTCAGGTCGTGAGTTTGACGATTCAGGTCGTGAGTTTGACGATTCAGTTTGCGAGTTTGACGATTAAGGTCGTGAGTTTGACAATTCAGGTCGTGAGTTTGACGATTCAGGTCGTGAGTTTGACGATTCAGTTTGCGAGTTTGACGATTAAGGTCGTGAGTTTGACAATTCAGGTCGTGAGTTTGACGACTCAGGTCGTGAGTTTGAAGATTCAGTTCGGGAGTTTGACGATTCAGGTCGTGAGTTTACGATTCAGGTAGTGAGTTTGACGATTCAGGTCGTGAGTTTGACGATTCAGGTCGCGAGTTTGACGATTCAGTTTGCGAGTTTGACGATTCAGTTAGTGAGTTTGACGATTCAGGTCGTGAGTTTGACGACTCAGGTCGTGAGTTTGACGACTCAGGTCGTGAGTTTGAAGATTCAGTTCGGGAGTTTGACGATTCAGGTCGTGAGTTTACGATTCAGGTAGTGAGTTTGACGATTCAGGTCGTGAGTTTGACGATTCAGGTCGTGAGTTTGACGATTCAGGTCGTGAGTTTGACGATTCAGGATGTGAGTTTGACGATTCAGGATGTGAGTTTGACGATTCAGGTCGTGAGTTTACGATTCAGGTCGTGAGTTTGACGATTCAGGTCGTGAGTTTACGATTCAGGTCGTGAGTTTGACGATTCAGGTCGTGAGTTTGACGATTCAGGATGTGAGTTTGACGATTCAGGATGTGAGTTTGACGATTCAGGATGTGAGTTTGACGATTCAGGTCGTGAGTTTACGATTCAGGTAGTGAGTTTGAAGATTCAGGTCGTGAGTTTGACGATTCAGGTCGTGAGTTTGACGATTCAGGATGTGAGTTTGACGATTCAGGATGTGAGTTTGACGACTCAGGTCGTGAGTTTACGATTCAGGTAGTGAGTTTGACGATTCAGGTAGTGAGTTTGACGACTCAGGTCGTGAGTTTACGATTCAGGTAGTGAGTTTGACGATTCAGGTCGTGAGTTTGACGATTCAGGTCGTGAGTTTGACGATTCAGGTCGTGAGTTTGACGATTCAGTTTGCGAGTTTGACGATTAAGGTCGTTAGTTTGACAATTCAGGTCGTGAGTTTGACGACTCAGGTCGTGAGTTTGACGACTCAGGTCGTGAGTTTGAAGATTCAGTTCGGGAGTTTGACGATTCAGGTCGTGAGTTTACGATTCAGGTAGTGAGTTTGACTATTCAGGTCGTGAGTTTGACGATTCAGGTCGTGAGTTTGACGATTCAGTTTGCGAGTTTGACGATTCAGTTAGTGAGTTTGACGATTAAGGTCGTGAGTTTGACGATTCAGGTCGTGAGTTTGACGACTCAGGTCGTGAGTTTGACGACTCAGGTTGTGAGTTTGAAGATTCAGTTCGGGAGTTTGACTATTCAGGTCGTGAGTTTACGATTCAGGTAGTGAGTTTGACGATTCAGGTCGTGAGTTTGACGATTCAGGTCGTGAGTTTGACGATTCAGGTCGTGAGTTTGACGATTCAGGTCGTGAGTTTGACGATTCAGGATGTGAGTTTGACGATTCAGGTCGTGAGTTTGACGATTCAGGTCGTGAGTTTGACGATTCAGGATGTGAGTTTGACGATTCAGGATGTGAGTTTGACGATTCAGGTCGTGAGTTTACGATTCAGGTCGTGAGTTTGACGATTCAGGTCGTGAGTTTGACGATTCAGGATGTGAGTTTGACGATTCAGGATGTGAGTTTGACGATTCAGGTCGTGAGTTTACGATTCAGGTAGTGAGTTTGAAGATTCAGGTCGTGAGTTTGACGATTCAGGTCGTGAGTTTGACGATTCAGGATGTGAGTTTGACGATTCAGGATGTGAGTTTGACGATTCAGGTCGTGAGTTTGACGATTCAGGATGTGAGTTTGACGATTCAGGTCGTGAGTTTGACGATTCAGGTCGTGAGTTTGACGATTCAGGTCCTGAGTTTGACGATTCAGGTCCTGAGTTTGACGATTCAGGATGTGAGTTTGACGATTCAGGTCGTGAGTTTGACGATTCAGGTCGTGAGTTTGACGATTCAGGTCGTGAGTTTGACGATTCAGGTCGTGAGTTTGACGATTCAGGTCGTGAGTTTGACGATTCAGGTCGTGAGTTTGACGACTCAGGTCGTGAGTTTGACGATTCAGGTCGTGAGTTTGACGATTCAGGATGTGAGTTTGACGATTCAGGTCGTGAGTTTGACGATTCAGGATGTGAGTTTGACGATTCAGGTCGTGAGTTTGACGATTCAGGTCGTGAGTTTGACGACTCAGGTCGTGAGTTTGACGATTCAGGTCGTGAGTTTGACGACTCAGGTCGTGAGTTTACGATTCAGGTAGTGATTTTGACGATTCAGGTCGTGAGTTGACGATTCAGGTAGTGAGTTTGACGACTCAGGTCGTGAGTTTACGATTCAGGTAGTGAGTTTGACGATTCAGGTCATGAGTTTGACGACTCAGGTCGTGAGTTTACGATTCAGGTCGTGAGTTTGACGATTCAGGTCGTGAGTTTGACGATTCAGTTTGCGAGTTTGACGATTCAGGTAGTGAGTTTGACGACTCAGGTCGTGAGTTTAGGATTCAGGTAGTGAGTTTGACGACTCAGGTCGTGAGTTTACGATTCAGGTAGTGAGTTTGACGATTCAGGTCGTGAGTTTGACGATTCAGGTCGTGAGTTTGACGATTCAGGTCGTGAGTTTGACGATTCAGTTTGCGAGTTTGACGATTAAGGTCGTGAGTTTGACGATTCAGGTCGTGAGTTTGACGATTCAGGTCGTGAGTTTGACGATTCAGGTCGTGAGTTTGACGACTCAGGTCGTGAGTTTGACGACTCAGGTCGTGAGTTTGAAGATTCAGTTCGGGAGTTTGACGATTCAGGTCGTGAGTTTGACGATTCAGGTCGTGAGTTTGACGCTTCAGGTCGTGAGTTTGACGATTCAGTTAGCGAGTTTGACGATTCAGGTAGTGAGTTTGACGACTCAGGTCGTGAGTTTACGATTCAGGTAGTGAGTTTGACGATTCAGGTCGTGAGTTTGACGATTCAGGTCGTGAGTTTGACGATTCAGGTCGTGAGTTTGACGATTCAGGTCGTGAGTTTGACGATTCAGTTTGCGAGTTTGACGATTAAGGTCGTGAGTTTGACAATTCAGGTCGTGAGTTTGACGATTCAGGTCGTGAGTTTGACGATTCAGTTTGCGAGTTTGACGATTAAGGTCGTGAGTTTGACAATTCAGGTCGTGAGTTTGACGACTCAGGTCGTGAGTTTGAAGATTCAGTTCGGGAGTTTGACGATTCAGGTCGTGAGTTTACGATTCAGGTAGTGAGTTTGACGATTCAGGTCGTGAGTTTGACGATTCAGGTCGCGAGTTTGACGATTCAGTTTGCGAGTTTGACGATTCAGTTAGTGAGTTTGACGATTCAGGTCGTGAGTTTGACGACTCAGGTCGTGAGTTTGACGACTCAGGTCGTGAGTTTGAAGATTCAGTTCGGGAGTTTGACGATTCAGGTCGTGAGTTTACGATTCAGGTAGTGAGTTTGACGATTCAGGTCGTGAGTTTGACGATTCAGGTCGTGAGTTTGACGATTCAGGTCGTGAGTTTGACGATTCAGGATGTGAGTTTGACGATTCAGGATGTGAGTTTGACGATTCAGGTCGTGAGTTTACGATTCAGGTCGTGAGTTTGACGATTCAGGTCGTGAGTTTACGATTCAGGTCGTGAGTTTGACGATTCAGGTCGTGAGTTTGACGATTCAGGATGTGAGTTTGACGATTCAGGATGTGAGTTTGACGATTCAGGATGTGAGTTTGACGATTCAGGTCGTGAGTTTACGATTCAGGTAGTGAGTTTGAAGATTCAGGTCGTGAGTTTGACGATTCAGGTCGTGAGTTTGACGATTCAGGATGTGAGTTTGACGATTCAGGATGTGAGTTTGACGACTCAGGTCGTGAGTTTACGATTCAGGTAGTGAGTTTGACGATTCAGGTAGTGAGTTTGACGACTCAGGTCGTGAGTTTACGATTCAGGTAGTGAGTTTGACGATTCAGGTCGTGAGTTTGACGATTCAGGTCGTGAGTTTGACGATTCAGGTCGTGAGTTTGACGATTCAGTTTGCGAGTTTGACGATTAAGGTCGTTAGTTTGACAATTCAGGTCGTGAGTTTGACGACTCAGGTCGTGAGTTTGACGACTCAGGTCGTGAGTTTGAAGATTCAGTTCGGGAGTTTGACGATTCAGGTCGTGAGTTTACGATTCAGGTAGTGAGTTTGACTATTCAGGTCGTGAGTTTGACGATTCAGGTCGTGAGTTTGACGATTCAGTTTGCGAGTTTGACGATTCAGTTAGTGAGTTTGACGATTAAGGTCGTGAGTTTGACGATTCAGGTCGTGAGTTTGACGACTCAGGTCGTGAGTTTGACGACTCAGGTTGTGAGTTTGAAGATTCAGTTCGGGAGTTTGACTATTCAGGTCGTGAGTTTACGATTCAGGTAGTGAGTTTGACGATTCAGGTCGTGAGTTTGACGATTCAGGTCGTGAGTTTGACGATTCAGGTCGTGAGTTTGACGATTCAGGTCGTGAGTTTGACGATTCAGGATGTGAGTTTGACGATTCAGGTCGTGAGTTTGACGATTCAGGTCGTGAGTTTGACGATTCAGGATGTGAGTTTGACGATTCAGGATGTGAGTTTGACGATTCAGGTCGTGAGTTTACGATTCAGGTCGTGAGTTTGACGATTCAGGTCGTGAGTTTGACGATTCAGGATGTGAGTTTGACGATTCAGGATGTGAGTTTGACGATTCAGGTCGTGAGTTTACGATTCAGGTAGTGAGTTTGAAGATTCAGGTCGTGAGTTTGACGATTCAGGTCGTGAGTTTGACGATTCAGGATGTGAGTTTGACGATTCAGGATGTGAGTTTGACGATTCAGGTCGTGAGTTTGACGATTCAGGATGTGAGTTTGACGATTCAGGTCGTGAGTTTGACGATTCAGGTCGTGAGTTTGACGATTCAGGTCCTGAGTTTGACGATTCAGGTCCTGAGTTTGACGATTCAGGATGTGAGTTTGACGATTCAGGTCGTGAGTTTGACGATTCAGGTCGTGAGTTTGACGATTCAGGTCGTGAGATTGACGATTCAGGTCGTGAGTTTGACGACTCAGGTCGTGAGTTTGACGATTCAGGTCGTGAGTTTGACGATTCAGGTCGTGAGTTTGACGATTCAGGTCGTGAGTTTGACGATTCAGGTCGTGAGTTTGACGATTCAGGATGTGAGTTTGACGATTCAGGATGTGAGTTTGACGATTCAGGTCGTGAGTTTGACGATTCAGGTCGTGAGTTTGACGACTCAGGTCGTGTGCCTTTACAGGATCTTCACGTTATGTGTGTGAACTCAAGATTGCAGAAATTCGATGGAAGTGTGAATGAATGAAATATGTTCACGGGTCGGATTCCTGGAATTGCCGGAGGGATGTATTTACACCTTGTTTAATGAAACGCTGTTCTCTCAGGTTTGTGGGAGCTCGTGAGCATCATCCTCTCTCTCTCTCTCTCTCTCTCTCTCTCACTCTCTCACTCTCTCCGTCTTTGTCGCGGTGGTGATAACAGCACCAATTGTCCCTTCACAGTTCGTAAACCTTCACCTTCAGCAGCTGACCTTTCCATAAATCCTGCCCTGTACTCCAAACGCATGCAAATAACACAAGGCCTGTGTTTTTCTCTCTGACATTTTTATGGTGATCGGTTCATTCGTCTGGCATCAATGTGCTGAGACAGAGATTCTAATGGATTCTAATGGATCTCTGGAGCAGAACACTGTCGACCCAGCCACACAGCAGACGAGAGATAGAGAGAGCAAGAGAGAGATTCAGAGTTAGTTTTTGTTGGAGGGTAAAGTAACTTCACTTTCAGATGATCACTGGTCTGTCAGTCAGCTGGAGCAGTTCTTTATTCTGCTTCATCACTTAAAATCCTGCAGTAATATTGAAACACATGAATGAAGTGTGCTGGAATCACACAGTTAGTGTGTCACGTCGATCGCTGGAAAGCAAACAGCAGCAGAAATGAAGAACGCAACACAATGGCTCAAGCAATACTGTAGAAATATGGACACATAGAAGTGACACATCAGATGACATCTAGTCCACTACTAAACTCAGTGCACTACTTACATCTAATGCACTGATGACATCTAGTGCACTACTAAACTCAGTGCACTACTTCCATCTAGTGCACTGATGACATCTAGTGCACTACTAAACTCAGTGCATTACTTACATCTAGTGCACTGATGACATCTAGTGCACTACTAAACTCAGTGCATTACTTCCGTCTAGTGCAGTACTAAACTCAGTGCATTACTTACATCTAGTGCACTGATGACATCTAGACACTACTGAAGTCAGTGCACTACTTATATCTAGTGCACTGATGACATCTAGTGCACTACTAAACTCTAGTGCACTGATGACATCTAGTGCACTACTAAACTCAGTGCACTACTTCCATCTAGTGCACTGATGACATCTAGTGCACTACTAACTCAGTGCACTACTTACATCTAGTGCACTGATGACATCTAGTGCACTACTAACTCAGTGCACTACTTACATCTAGTGCACTGATGACATCTAGTGCACTACTAAACTCAGTGCATTACTTCCGTCTAGTGCAGTACTAAACTCAGTGCATTACTTACATCTAGTGCACTGATGACATCTAGTGCACTACTAAACTCAGTGCATTACTTCCGTCTAGTGCAGTACTAAACTCAGTGCATTACTTACATCTAGTGCACTGATGACATCTAGTCCACTACTAAACTCAGTGCACTACTTACATCTAATGCACTGATGACATCTAGTGCACTACTAAACTCAGTGCACTACTTCCATCTAGTGCACTGATGACATCTAGTGCACTACTAACTCAGTGCACTACTTACATCTAGTGCACTGATGACATCTAGTGCACTACTAACTCAGTGCACTACTTACATCTAGTGCACTGATGACATCTAGTGCACTACTAAACTCAGTGCATTACTTCCGTCTAGTGCACTGATGACATCTAGTGCACTACTAACTCAGTGCACTACTTACATCTAGTGCACTGATGACATCTAGTGCACTACTAACTCAGTGCACTACTTACATCTAGTGCACTGATGACATCTAGTGCACTACTAAACTCAGTGCATTACTTCCGTCTAGTGCAGTACTAAACTCAGTGCATTACTTACATCTAGTGCACTGATGACATCTAGACACTACTGAAGTCAGTGCACTACTTATATCTAGTGCACTGATGACATCTAGTGCACTACTAAACTCTAGGGGACTGATGACATCTAGTGCACTACTAAACTCAGTGCATTACTTACATCTTGTGCACTACTAAAGTCAGTGCACTACTTACATCTAGTGCACTGATGACATCTAGTGCACTACTAAAGTCAGTGCACTACTTACATCTAGTGCACTGATGACATCTAGTGCACTACTAAAGTCAGTGCATTACTTACATCTAGTGCACTGATGACATCTAGTGCACTACTAAACTCAGTGCTTTACTTACATCTAGTGCACTGATGACATCTAGTGCACTACTAAAGTCAGTGCATTACTTACATCTAGTGCACTGATGACATCTAGACACTACTAAAGTCAGTGCACTACTTACATCTAATGCACTGATGACATCTAGTGCACTCCTAAACTCAGTGCATTACTTACATCTAGTGCACTGATGACATCTAGTGCACTACTAAAGTCAGTGCATTACTTACATCTAGTGCACTGATGACATCTAGACACTACTAAAGTCAGTGCACTACTTACATCTAATGCACTGATGACATCTAGTGCACTACTAAAGTCAGTGCACTACTTACATCTAGTGCACTACTAAACTCAGTGCATTACTTACATCTAATGCACTACTAAAGTCAGTGCATTACTTACATCTAGTGCACTGATGACATCTAGTGCACTACTAAAGTCAGTGCACTACTTACATCTAGTGCACTGATGACATCTAGTGCAGTCCTAAACTAAGTGCATTACTTACATCTAGTGCACTGATGACATCTAGACACTACTAAACTCTAGTGCACTGATGACATCTAGTGCACTACTAAAGTCAGTGCACTACTTACATCTAATGCACTGATGACATCTAGTGCACTACTAAACTCAGTGCATTACTTACATCTAGTGCACTACTAAAGTCAGTGCACTACTTACATCTAGTGCACTTCTAAACTCAGTGCACTACTTACATCTAGTGCACTTCTAAACTCAGTGCACTACTTACATCTAGTGCACTACTAAACTCAGTGCACTACTTACATCCATTGCACTGATTACATCTAGTGCACTACTAAAGTCAGTGCACTACTTACATCTAGTGCACTGATGACATCTAGTGCACTCCTAAACTAAGTGCATTACTTACATCTAGTGCACTGATGACATCTAGACACTACTAAAGTCAGTGCATTACTTACATCTAATGCACTGATGACATCTAGTGCACTTCTAAAGTCAGTGCACTACTTACATCTAGTGCACTACTAAACTCAGTGCATTACTTATATCTAGAGCACTACTAAACTCAGTGAATTGCTTACATCTAGTGCACTACTAAAGTCAGTGCATTACTTACATCTAGTGCACTGATGACATCTAGTGCACTACTAAACTCAGTGCACTACTTACATCTAGTGCACTGATGACATCTAGTGCACTCCTAAACTCAGTGCATTACTTACATCTAGTGCACTGATGACATCTAGTGCACTACTAAACTCAGTGCATTACTTACATCTAGTGCACTGATGACATCTAGACACTACTAAAGTCAGTGCATTACTTACATCTAG
>CM017895.1:450850-478350 GCA_008369825.1 Triplophysa tibetana | reverse complement strand
CACACACACATGATCACACACACACGCAAAAACGTTCGCGCACCCACACAAGATCACAAATGCACACACAAACATGATCACAAATGCATACACACACCCACACACACAAGCACACACATGTTGGGTTTCCATGTTTTATGGGGACCTTCCACAGACACAATGTTTTTTATACTGTATAAGCTGTATATCATATTCTCTCTCCCTAAACCTCACCATCACACAAACTTTCTGCTCTTTTATATAGTTCATTCCATATGATTTATAAGTTTGTTTCCTCACAAGACCAAAAAATTCCCACAAGGTCAAGGATTTTGCCATCTTTGTGGGGACATTTTGTCCCCATACCGTAGGGTTTACCCAGCCCACACACACACACACGTGGCCCCGGGCAATAACATCTGTTGGCATTAACACGTACATATATTTTTCTGTTGAAAGCGTGCAGAACTAAAGAATTCAATGAAGTAAAGTTGTGCTTATTGAACACTAACTTCATGACACGCTGTGTTGATCAGATCCACCCAAACAGCCTTCAGAAAGATAAGCACAAGTCACTACACCTCTCATTGACTCATTATTTATGTGTGTCGTTATCTGTTTATTTATTTGTTTTCCGAAGGCAAGTATTAGATGAGCTATTCCTTCACACTGTAACAACACTTCTTTTCATTATCACGAAGGTCCTGTAACTTATTAACTAACTACATCACTTTCAAACAGAGTCAGCTGCAATCACACACACACACACACATCAGGAGATGTTGAGTACTTGATCGTGTTTCTCATTTGCTTTATAGGTGTAAATAAATCTCAAGCTATCACACATCCTTTACATTTAAATTTAGCCCAGGGGTTTACAAACCGGGGTCAGAATTGTTGATCTGGTTGATGAAAGTCCACAGTGTTGATCTGCTTTTTTATGCTGTTAGTCTCCAGAATTGTTAATCTTTGAATCTTTCTAGTGAGTTTTTCTCACTTTAGTATGGAAGCCCGTTTCCGCCAGGTTCGGGATTTTTTTTTGATTTAAAAGTAATTTTTATGACTTAGTTTCTTATTCTTTTGAGAAACTTATTCAAAAGTTTGACATAGTAACTCATAATAATGTTGAAATTTCCACCTAGTATCTCATTATTTTGACATTCTAAGTCATAATATTGACTTTTGATTTAAAAAAATCCCAATCCCGACAGAAACGGGGCTCCATCCTTCAGTTTCTTTTCTGGGACTCCAAGTGAAATTATTCCCGACTGAGGTTTAGAAACAATGTGTTGTCTTTATATCCCCTTTACTATTTATCTAACGCATTTTAAACGTTTCTTTACACAGAAAAAACACAGATTGATATATATTTTAGAAAAGGGGTCGGTCACCAGAGGTTCATCACATTTGGGGGTCCTTGGGATCAAACTCCTGCTGAAGCGACTGACAGAGAGTTCAGGGAGCAACGAAGCGATAAGTCACACAGGAGCAATAAAACAAGTGCTAACACATCACTGTACGTACAATAATCTTTCCTTTACAGATGTACGAACAAAAAAATCACCATGTTAAAAATATGATGAAAGAATGCTAAACAATATCACAATATGTGTTTTGGCAGCATTTGAAAACCGTCCGGAGGTTTTCTGAGAGTTCAGTTTCATTCACATTTCTGCCACCCACAAACATCTCAAAAACCACCAGCTGATTTAATTACACCTGTTCCTGTGTGTGTGTGTTTAGCAGGGTTGTCATGGTGACATGAATGCGTTGATGTGCGAAAGTATCAATTATTTTCAATAAGCGGTTTGCTACATCGGCATCAAACGAAAGCGTTTTCTTTTCACCTCGGAACCATTTCTTTTCAATCTTCACTGTTTTCCTCTTCATCCGTCGTGAACATCGGTCCAGCCGGCGTTCGCACAAACCACCACATACAGCAGAACTGTGGAAATGTGCTGATCTGATGGCACGGCGTCTGAAGGTTCTCCGGAGGAACGGGAACGGGAGTTTCATCGGAGAGAAGACAGATGTAGAAGTGACGTGTGTAAACGGTGCTCTTTAGCGGCGGTGTGGGAGGCCAATAATCCCGATGATCGTTTGTAATAATATGCTTAATTAAATGAGCTGGCGGGGTTCAGCCAGACGTTGACTTTGATTTATGATGGAGTTGATGCGTTCGGATGTGATTAGAAGAATTACGGCTTCCTTTCAGACGAGCGCGAGTCTTCTCATCATTACTGGCATCACAGAGAAGAACAGGTGTGAAAGGGATTCTTGAGCATATTAAAGCGCCGCTCTTGAAGTCAACAACATTTACACACTAGTTCAAGTGACTTGTCTTCACATGTGATCTCAGCAGATGCTCAAGGCCTCTCTATTGTCATCTTTCGATAAATCTTCCTTCGTTACCTTCGTTCAGTTTTATCGTCCTAGATTATTCTCTAAATCCTGTAAATGTCAAGTGTTGTGAAAATGAGCTTCAGTTTTACATCAACGATATTGACAATGACATACGAGGATCATCGTGCTCATTATTTTCAATTGAAACTGAGAGAACACCGAAGTTCGATTTATTAAAGGAGTAGTTCACTTTCATAATAAATGTTCATGATCATTTCTCGTTTCTGTATTTGTTTCTTTAATGGAAAAGAAATGAAGGTTTTTGATGAAACCTTTTCAGGATTATTCTCCATATAGTGACTTCAATGGACTCCAGAAGGTGAAAATGACCTTCAAATAGCTTTAAACGATAACAGATCATGACTAAAGGTCTTATCTAGAGAAACCATCGCTCATTTTCTTCAAAAAATAAAAATGTTTATGTTTTATAAACACAAATGAGCGCGTTGCTCTGTTCTGTATGGAAGCCCGTTTCAGCCAGGGCCATTTATTTTATTTAAACCTCATTATTATGACCAGTGTTGTATAAAGTACTAGAAAGCAATACTTGAGTGAAAGTACAAGTATCCTTAATGAAAAAGACTTTGGTAGAGGTGAAAGTTACCTTTTACAATAGTACTTAAGTAAAAGTCTTAAAGTATCTGATAGATACTGTACTTAAGTATCAAAAGTAATTTTCTGATATTTAATGTACTTAAGAATTTGAAGTAAAAATTTTTGATCAACAATGCAAGCGTACATTCACAATTTATAAAACGGATAGTTCAAGTCCTTGATTCTGATTGGTTGAGCCGCATTCGAAGCCGTTGTAAATTACTCAACAAACATACAGCTGTGACCGCATTACATAAGTGTTACTGCGCAACTGCCATTTGTGATGGTTTGTTTTCTTATTTGCTTGGTAATCTCTTTGGATCTACATTGCTTGGCGGAGGAATACATGTGTTATAGCGTTATATTTTTTTGTTGCTGATGTTTATTTTATGAATAAAATAAATATTAAAATGAATATTTTAATGCAGTAACCATTTTATAAAAGCAAAAAGCCCCTTGAAGTCGTGTTTTACGGTGGATTTAGAACAGCTAAGGGGGTTCTAACATGTGCGCCATGTCAGTTACTTGGCAATGTTAACAAGCAGACCTTAGCCTGGCCATCACGTTAGCCAGATATCTGATACGGCTCATGATAACTAATGTTGAATCACATTGACATTGTGGCTTTAGTGAATAACTATTAATTTAACCTGCCTCCATGTGCTTCTTCAGGTTGAACGGGGAGTTTTTGAATGCCAAAATTTCAGTGACTTTCGGTAGGCATAAGAGGCACTTCATCCGGTAGGAAGAATCTTTCACTCCAATGTACAGAAACATTTCTTGCATATACGGCCACGGATGTATAACGTTATCTTCACCCTGTTCACCGAGTTCACCACTATCGTCGGGGTTGTCGTCTGAGATAACGGGAGCTCCTCAAGTAGGTGCTTCTATGGCGCCGGCGGTTTCAGTTGTGCTTCCTCCGCCTTTGGCAACAAATAAGCATTACGCTGAAATAGAGCGTGCGGAGCGTGCGTAATGCAATCTAGGAGAAGTGATTCGCCAAACCTCCTTATTGCAGTCGCACACATTTCTTCTTCTGATTATTTTATTGAGTAGTAACGAGTAACGAAGATGCTTAGTGGAAATATATCGGAGTAAAAGTATACATTTTATCTAGGAAATGTAGTGGAGTAAAAGTGAAAGTTGACATAAATTTAAATAGCGAAGTAAAGTACAGATACGTGTAATTTCTACTTAAGTACAGTAACAAAGTATTTGTACTCCGTTACATTACAACACTGATTATGACTTAGTATCTCAAAACATTGAGAAACTAAGTTTTCAACGTTATTACATATTACATAAAGTCATGAACGCACATCCCAGAACAGAGCAGGCGAGCATTAGTGTTTATAAAACATATACATTTTTATTTTTTGTAGAAAATGAGCAATGGTTTCTCTAGATAAGACCTTTATTCGTGGTCTGGTGTGGTTTAAAGTCCTTTGAAGCTGCACTGAAACTGTCATTTTGACCTACAACCGTTTGGAGTCCATTGAAGTCACTATATGGAAAATAATCCTGCAACTTTTTCATCAACAACCTTCATTTCTTTTTCACTAAAGAAACTACGTGTACATCAATACGTGTACAGGTGAATTTTTATTTAAGGATTTTATCACTTAGCCCAACCCCTAAGCCTAAACCTAACAGTTTGTATATTATATCATATAAAACACAACTAATTATACAAATTCCAAGCGTTCCGAATCCACAGAACAGATCCAAAAGTGATCCGCTGAAACATCAGATTTGATTGTGAAATGGCATTGGTTGCGTCATAACATTGGTGTATGTTCTGAAATGGCATTGCTGTCCTGCTCCGATGGGATCACACGCTACTCTTGAGTGTTTACGTTTGAATGAGACTTCACTGCATGCGTTCTTGGAGTGCGATCTTAAGTGATTAATACCTACTTGTACAGCTTTTGAAGACTCCGAACACATCACTTTGGCGTGAAACCGGATGGCATTGTCTCTGCTTTAATTCTCAAACGTTTTGACGGTCATTTAAACCCTCACAGTTCTTCTGCATGACTGTTATAAATACAGACAAAATATCTCAAGCTATACTCTGTTTAACACACACAGACACACAGAGTGTAGGGCAGTGTACTGTAATGTCTTGTGAGAGATCTTGTCAAAGAGATGAAATGAACACGGCTCTTTCTTCTGTGGTATAATGTGACAGCTCAGCTCAGCCAGCAGATATCAGCTGCACGAACACATTTGTCTTGACTGTGGGGTTTCAGATAATGGGTGGAGTTTCATTGGTGGAGTTTGGGGTGGTGAGAGGAGTGCAGTTGAGGGTGGAGTCTGGTCGGTTGGTGGAGGTTGAGTTGGTATTTGAATGATGGAGAACATACGCAGTATGGTGTGTAGTATTGTGGTGCTGGGTGGAGTTTACAGTGGTGGGTGGTGTTCTGTAGTGGAGGGTGGTGGTGGTGGGTGGAGTTTGCTGTGCTGGGAGGAATTTACAGTTGTGGCTGGAGTTTGGAGTAGCAGGCGAGGTTTTGTGGTCATGTTGGAGTTTACAGTGGTGGGTGGAGTTATGTGATGGTAGTGGGTGGAGCTTGGAGTAGCATGTGAAGTTCTGTAGTGGAGGGTGGAGTTTGAGGTGGTGAGTGGAGTTTGCTGTGTTGGGAGGAATTTACAGTTGTGGGTGGAACTTTGAGTAGCAGGCGAGGTTTTGTGGTGATGGTGGAGTTTACAGTTGTAGATGGAGTTCTGTGGTAGTGAGTGGAGTTTGGAGTAGCATGTGAAGTTCTGTAGTTGAGGGTAGAGGTTTGTAACGATGTGTGGAGTTTGCTGTGTTGGGTGGACTTTACAGTGGTGGGTGGAGTTGTGTGGTGGTAGTGGGTGGACTTTGCAGTAGCATGTGAAGTTCTGTAGTGGGGGGTGGAGTTTGATGTGGTGGGTGGAGTTTGCTGTTTTGGGTGGAGTTAACAGTGGAGGTTGGAGTTATGTGGCGGTCCTGGGTGGAGTTTGGAGTAGCATGTAATGTTCTGTATTGGAGGGTGGAGTTTGCTGTGCTGGGAGGAGTTTACAGTTGTGGGTGGAGTTCTGTGGTGATGGGTGGAGTTTGCAATGTTGGGTGGAGTTCTATTGTGGTGGGTGGAAGTTTTCTGAGGTGGGTGGAGTTTACAGTGGTGGGTGGAGTTTGGAGTATCAGGTGGAGTCCTGTGGTGGTGGTAAGTTCTGTGAGTAATGAAGACCGTGATGTGAAACAGATTGAATGTTTGTTGAAAGACTGTTGTGTTGTAATGTTAATAAGTGGAGACAGTAAAGCAGCCGGCCCTGTAGAAATGACATGAACTGTGACCTCCAAACACCTTTTAAACACACGCTGTGGGTGTGATCTCTGATGGTTATGAGTGATATACTGTATCATCATGACTGTAGTGGACGTCTGCCCTGTGACCTCACATGATGCCTGTGGGTGACGGCTGCTCGAGATGATTTTGTGTGTTTAGAACACATGCTGACACTCAGATAAACCTCACAGTAATTCATTAAGTCTGAGCCGACACGGACAGACACGCTCTGTCACATCATCTCTCACTCATACATCACACACACACTCATCAGTGTACATTATATGTTATCGTTGTAGTTTAGATTTATTCCTGGTATTTAAATCATATTAAAAGTAGTAAGTCAAACATACGCATGTCTTCAACATTCTCATAGTCCAATAGACCTACTTACATATTATTTATAGAGCAGAACACCTAGAGACCACCAAACTCAGTATAACTGCAGTAATGCACAAAAACCATATACAACAATATCAGTATGAATAATTTTAGAGCGAAGAAGGAGAAAACATTGAGCACATTTACATGCGCAGTCTTACTATGATCATGCTCAATAAGCTGAGAACGTGTTAATCATTTAAACGAGTTAAAGGGTTTTCTTTTATCGACGAAAGCTCATAAACGGCGTAAGCAAAACCCGCGGGGCAGAGGTAGTTTTTTGCATTTCACGCTGCATGTAAACGCCTTTACCGGTTTTCTCACATTTTTTTCCGCATGTTTGACTGTCCCAAACAGAAGTGATTTAAAATAATGAACAAAAGTGTGCTCTCGAATCATGCAGTTGATGAAGAAACGTCAAACTGAAAAACTATTGTTGCAAATAGGTAATTAGTTACTGTGATTTAAATACTTTTTCTATGATAGAAGGTAGAGTAAGGGCTGGCTCTCATTTTTTCTGTAATTAAATAAGTTACTTCTGATGTAATTGTACTAAATACTGTGTTATATATTCAATAGTGGAAATGACACAAATAATTATAAGTCAGACGCTTTTATCCAAAGTGAATTACATGTCATTATACACTTAAACTTAAGTATGTGCAATCCCCTGGGATCAAACCCAAAACCTTGCATTGTCAACACAATGCTCTTACCACTGAGCTACAGGAAAGCTATTTTCTAACTTTAGACTGTAGTCTTTAATGTCTCCTCCCAGTTGTATAGTTTGGTCAGTTAATAAGAATAATTGATGTAGTTATTTATTATTTCTTTGAATTAATTAAATAAACCGTTTCTATCATTGAATCAATTTTAATCAAGGTTGATGTAGGAAACAGAAAGTAATTAGTAATAAGGAATTAAATACCTTCAGTAGAGAGCCATTTGTACAGTAATCTAATTACACTATTGAATATGCCATTAGTAACTTGTAATTAATTAGTCTTTCAGAGTAATTTGCTCAACACTGCTGCTGACATGACAAGAGATATAAAAACACATCTTCGGACTGTTTTCGCGCCGCATATTTAATGACTAAACGGACTATCGACGATGACGTCACTGCACGCGAGAAACCCGGCAAGTCTCACATTTCCGTGTGAACACGGTTTTCTGCATTGCCGCTTTATTCGTGTGCACTTAAACACGTGACGACAGGTTTCTTTTATAAGCTGATTTGTGCACGTAAACGCACTCAATATCAGACAATATTAACTCTTGTGAATTTAAAAGGCGTAACATGTGAAACCGCAGGAGCTGAGCTCAGAATAAACATGACGTCATCTTTATGGCTTTATAAAAGACTTATTATTATTTTATTTTATTTTTAATTGTGTGTATGAGAAAGCGTTCGTCCGGTCAACAGACTTTAGTGACTCCAGTTCTTCGAGAGTCTTGATGTGAAAGTTCAGTTTAGCTGGAGCTGGATATTGACAGACACGTCCAATTAATGCCAGCGGGTTCAATCCAAGCGTTTCGTTCGGTCCGACCCCGTCCGCCCGTCTTCTCTCGTCCCGTTACGCAAAGGATCACTTTAAACAAAGACTCAATTTGAAGCGGACCGCCGGCCCTTTATCTCGAAGGTGGAAATTGTGCTTCAGATAGTCTGAACTTCCATTAAAGAGTGTAAAAGCATTTCTATATTTCCCAAACTTTAGCTCATGAATACATATTAGAGGAAAATTCGACTCAGCGAATTCGAATGCGTAATATTTGCGCCTTCTTATCTCGAGCGTCTGGAAGTCTAAATGATTGTGATGAAAGTGAAAGAGGTTTGGACGCTGTGAGCTAAACGCTTTTACACAAACCCCATTAGAGGCTCATTGTGCACAGATAGCAGGTCTGAGTGTGAGGAAAACACGCGCGCGCGCACGTCACCGCCGCCGCTGTGTGATGAGAGTCCTCGCGGCCAGCTGGCTGTTCCTTTCACGCGCTGACACCTCTTATTAAAGTGATAAATGGCCTCTACCGATGGGCAGATTTCAGGTGTCAGAGTTCCACCGCGCTCCTGCTCGACCGTTCCGGCCTGAACTGGAACTCTGAGACGGACAAAAAGAGCTGATAGAAGCGGTTTCTCTCGCGCTTTTTGAAGCTCTGAGGTATTTCTTCTGTTCTGTGGAGAGTCTGAGAACGCGTCACAAGAAAGCTTTCAGTTAGCTAACACGATCTTACAATATTCTACAGCTATTCTTTTACTTCATTTATATTTGTTCAAATGATTAACATTAGTCAATGAAGAATTGGATTAACATTAAACGTGAGATGTTATCTAATGTTAACCAACACAACCTCATCGTGAAGTGTTACCAAAAGATTGTGTGTGTGTGCGTGTGTCTCTGTGTGTGTTGACTGGTGTGTGCGTGTGTATGTTTTTGTGTGTGTGCGCGTGTGGGAGTGTCTGTTTGTGTGTGTATGTGTGTCTCTGTTTGTGTGCACGCGTGTGTCTTTGTGTGTATGTGTGTCTCTGTTTGTGTGCACGCGTGTGTCTTTGTGTTTGTGTGTGTGTGTGTGTGTGTGTGTGTGCGTGCGGGTGTGTATGTGTGTCTCTGTTTGTGTGTGTGTGTGTGTGTGCGTGCGGGTGTGTATGTGTGTCTCTGTTTGTGTGTGTGTATATATGGCTTCCAGGAGTTTGGTGAATGGATCAATAGGAGTGTTTGTGGTGATATGTCACTGTCGTTGTGAGGACAGTAGGCTAAACGTCCAGAAAGTCTCCAGCAGTATCTCACTTCACAGACGGACCCTCGGTAGACAGAGAAGCACCTGAAGAGAGGAGATTATTTCATCAAGTGTGATGATGTCTGATGGAGAAGTGTTGACTAATAATGTGTAGATGATTAGAGCTGATGTCTCTCAGCTGTGTTTTCCTCCACATTAAATCATCCCATAATTCCTCACGTCTCCTCCATCTGATGCCCTCAAACCTCCGGCTGAGACGTTCTGTAAGAGCCTCTTAATGTGTCTGTGTGTGTGTGTGTGTGCGTGAATCCTCAATGTTTATCATTTATTTTGCATATTCATAAGTCCATCACAGTCTTTTTAATTATTACAAAAAATTACTTTCATGGTGCCAAACACACTTTGTCCAATATCTCCATGAAAACAGAAGGAAGAGCTTCATCTGACAGTGAGAGAAGAATACCAAAAGATGCTTCACAGCGTTTTCAATTTGTAATAGCTGTCAGTCATAAAAATGCATGCCCTTTAGTTCAAAGATAATTAAAATAAAATAAAATAACAGACAGAAAGAAGTTTAAATCTAAATGATCTTCAGTGTTCAGATGATGAAAAGACCTCGACGTCTGGCTACTGCTCTGTCTCAGATTGAGAATGAAATCACTTATTCTTCATTTATAACAAATTATAAATGTTTAATCTGCTCTTTTACTGGAAGCTGCTGTTGTGTTAGAAGACGAGGTGTTGAACTGTGTTCAGGGTTTGAGACATCAGCTCATTTCTCTCATGATGTGTTTAAGTGTTTGTAGAAAAGATAAGATCTGTGATTTTGGATGTGGTATGGGGTAAGCTTGTGTGGGAGAAAAGCATTTTACATTGTTAATTGATTAAATATTGTGTAAAAACAACACATCTTGAGTTAGTGGTGCAGTCACAACAGACAGATGTTGAGCTAATCGTGTTTAGACTTTTAAAAGGTGACTTCAGATCAAAGGGATGTTAGCAGTAGAAAAGCAATCTGTACAATTATTTCACTTTCAATGTCTCTGTCCCTCTTTCTCTCCTCCTCTTTCTCCCCCCCCCCCCCCTCTCTCTCTCTCTCTCTCCCCCTCTCTCTCTCAGAGTCAAAATATGACACATTTGGGTGCAGACGTGACATCTTGTCGTTTTCATGCAGCAGTTTTATTGCAGAATCCTGAAATGTGCAATCAAATAGAAACCCAACGCTTACAAAAGAACACAAATATTGCAGACGTTTAAGTTACAGAAGCTGCTGCTTTACTCCACAAAAACAGTTGTTTGTGTTTCACAGAATAAAGAAAGCGGTCATGAAACAACAGGAATAAACCAAGACAGAATGTTTGTTTTTGGTGAATCTGAACTTTAATACACTGAAACTTGATCAACTAAAACTCCAACACAAAGACTTCTATTGGCTGGATCTCCAACATTTCAGAATGGTGGAGAGTTTCACAGATACATACACGCAAACACACCCACACACACGCAAACACACACACATGCACAAACAGACAGACACACAGACAGATGCATACACATGCACACTCAGACACAAACACACATAGACACATGTAGACACATCCGCACACAAAAAGACACACACACACAGACGCCCCCAAGCAGACAGACACATACACAGATGCGCACACACAGACGCACACACACGCACAGTCACACAAAGACACATGTGCACTGCGACACACAGACAAAAACAGACACACACGCAAACACACACACACACATGCACAAAAAGACAGACACACCCACAGACAGATGCATACACACACAGACGTACACACATGAGAGAGACGGGCAGCTGTAGAGTGCCGTGTTGTTCTCAGAGCCCAGCAAACATTTGAACAAATCAAAGTCGCTGTTAAACATGTTTGTTTGCCAAACGTTTGAGTGTGTCTCTGGACATGTTCCAGCGCTCGCAGGCTCTGCCGCTTTTCATTGGCTGGGTGGAGACGGTGCAGGAGTTTCTCATTAAAGCAGATAAAGGCTTTAGAAGACGTCTGATTCGCAACGTCCGGAACACGTAAACAAACAGTCAGTCAGGTGCTGTGCCATCTCCCATATTGCTTTGTGATGGTGGAGTGTGGCAGCGCCAGCGAGGTTTTCTGTTTAATTTATTCCTCCGGCGGGCGGCGGCGGCGGAGAGAGAGCGAGTCAGTGTAATTATCCTAATTAGTGCTAATTCAACATGGCTGAGCCCATTTCTGTAATGAGTCTGAACGAGACCCTCATCCACAGCGTCGCGGTCACCGCCTCCCTTTGTTGCCTCGGTAACCGTTTCCGTGGCGACCCGCTCTCCACAGCCGGCGATGGGGAGAGGAGAGGGGTTAATTAAGATACCAAGAGACGCAAATTAAAGCAGAAATAAGAAAGAAAGTCAAATGTTGCCTGTTTGCATATAAACGGCTGTCAGACGCTGGACCTGTCACCACAACACACAACAGAATCACAAGCACACGGTGTTGCGGGGTAGAGGCTAGGGTGTTCTGGGTGTTTGGCATGGTGTTCTGGGCGGTTGTCGGGTTGTTGTTGGTGGATGCTAGGGTGTTCTGAGTGGTTGTCAGGGTGTTCTAGGTGGTTGTCGGGGTGTTCTGGGTGGATGCTTGGGTGTTCTAGGTGGTTGTCAGGGTGTTCTGGGTGGTTGTCAGTGTGTTCTGGGTGGTTGTCGGGATGTTCTGAGTGGACGCTTGGGTGTTCTGGGTGGATGCTTGGGTGTTTTGGGTGATTGTTAGGGTGTTCTGGGTGGATGTTTGGGTGTTCTGGGTGGTTGTCAGAGTGTTCTGGGTGGTTGTCAGGGTGTTCTGGGTGGTTGTCAGGGTGTTCTGGTTGGATGTTTGGGTGTTCTGGGTGGTTGTCAGGGTGTTCTGGGTGGTTGTCAGGGTGTTCTGGGTGGATGCTTGGGTGTTCTGGGTGGATGCTTGGGTGTTCTGGGGGGTTGTCAGGGTGTCCTGGGTGGATGTTTGGGTGTTCTGAGTGGTTGTCAGGGTGTTCTGGGTGGTTGTCAGGGTGTTCTGGGTGGATGCTTGGGTGTTCTGGGTGGATGCTTGGGTGTTTTGGGTGGTTGTCAGGGTGTTCTGGCTGGTTGTCAGGATGTTCTGGGTGGACGCTTGGGTGTTCTGGGTGGTTGTCAGGGTGTTCTGGGTGGATGCTTGGGTGTTCTGGGTGGTTGTCCGGGTGTTCTGGGTGGTTTTCAGTGTGTTCTGGGTGGTTGTTGGGATGTTCTGGGTGGTTGTCAGGGTGTTCTTTGTGGTTGTCAGGGTGTTCTGGGTGGATGTTTGGGTGTTCTGGGTGGTTGTCAGGGTGTTATTGGTGGTTGTCAGGGTGTTCTGGGTGGTTGTCAGGGTGTTCTGGGTGGTTGTCAGTGTGTTCTGCGTGGTTGTTGGGATATTCTGGGTGGTTGTCAGGGTGTTCTGTGTGGTTGTCAGGGGGCTCTGGATGGCTGTCAGGGTGTTCTGTGTGGTTGTCAGGGTGCTCTGGGTGGCTGTCAGGGTGTTCTGGGTGGTTGTCAGGGTATTCTGGCTGGTTGTCAGGGTGTTCTGGGTGGTTGTCAGGGTGTTCTGGGTGGTTGTCAGGGTGTTCTGGGGGGTTGTCAGGGTGTTCTGGGTGGTTGTCAGGGTATTCTGGCTGGTTGTCAGGGTGTTCTGGGAGGTTGTCAGGGTGTTCTGGGTGGTTGTCAGGGTGTTCTGGGGGGTTATCAGGGTGTTCTGGGTGGATGCTTGGGTGTTCTGGGTGGATGCTTGGGTGTTCTGGGGGGTTGTCAGGGTGTCCTGGGTGGATGTTTGGGTGTTCTGAGTGGTTGTCAGGGTGTTCTGGGTGGTTGTCAGGGTGTTCTGGGTGGATGCTTGGGTGTTCTGGGTGGATGCTTGGGTGTTTTGGGTGGTTGTCAGGGTGTTCTGGCTGGTTGTCAGGATGTTCTGGGTGGACGCTTGGGTGTTCTGGGTGGTTGTCAGGGTGTTCTGGGTGGATGCTTGGGTGTTCTGGGTGGTTGTCCGGGTGTTCTGGGTGGTTTTCAGTGTGTTCTGGGTGGTTGTTGGGATGTTCTGGGTGGTTGTCAGGGTGTTCTTTGTGGTTGTCAGGGTGTTCTGGGTGGATGTTTGGGTGTTCTGGGTGGTTGTCAGGGTGTTATTGGTGGTTGTCAGGGTGTTCTGGGTGGTTGTCAGGGTGTTCTGGGTGGTTGTCAGTGTGTTCTGCGTGGTTGTTGGGATATTCTGGGTGGTTGTCAGGGTGTTCTGTGTGGTTGTCAGGGGGCTCTGGATGGCTGTCAGGGTGTTCTGTGTGGTTGTCAGGGTGCTCTGGGTGGCTGTCAGGGTGTTCTGGGTGGTTGTCAGGGTATTCTGGCTGGTTGTCAGGGTGTTCTGGGTGGTTGTCAGGGTGTTCTGGGTGGTTGTCAGGGTGTTCTGGGGGGTTGTCAGGGTGTTCTGGGTGGTTGTCAGGGTATTCTGGCTGGTTGTCAGGGTGTTCTGGGTGGTTGTCAGGGTGTTCTGGGTGGTTGTCAGGGTGTTCTGGGGGGTTATCAGGGTGTTCTGGGTGGTTATCAGGGTATTCTGGCTGGTTGTCAGGGTGTTCTTGGTGGTTGTCAGGGTGTTCTGGGGAGGATGCTTGGGTGTTCTGGGTGGTTGTCGTGTGGTTTTTTTCACTGACTTTCTGACCTTTCCAAATCAAACTTTCCGTAAGAAAGTAGAGAAATATTTGTCTTTCATACATAGAATTGAATTTCCCTGAAAACTCTCATCTTGATGTTTCCTGTGTGAGACAGAAATAAGCTTTAGAGGACACACACACATACACACTTTCTGCCATATATAGAGGTTTATTTGACAGTATAATTTCTCCATTAATCCTAAATGTAAACGTGTGGAGGTTTGACGGTCACATCAAGCATATAATCAACATTTCTAATGAAAGAGAACAATGTAACGGCACAATTATCTTCAAATGTCAAAGCCGCTCTTCTATGCGACTGATGGCGAATGAAAGTTAAATGAAGGCATTTACAACAATTCTGTTTCTCCAAGATATAGATGAAACATCCAAACAATTATATTAAGAGCAAATAACATTTGAACAATTCATGTTGATATGTTTCCTATTTTTTATGGTGTAGGTTAAAATGTTTTATGATATTTATTTTGTGATGTGTGTCTTATGAACTGTTGTTTGTCTGCGCAGGTCTCAGGAGGGGAAATGTTACACTAACCTTCATCCCTGCAACCTCAAAGTAAGATCAATGTTCATTTGTTTCTGTGTTATAGCAGTTGTGCATACAGTCACATGGTTAGTTTTTCTGTCTATTGTTTTTAAACACAGCTATGTACAGGTGTTGTCAGGTTTTTCTCGCTTCGGGTTAATCTGTGGCACATTGTAGTCAGATTATTGTGAAATATGGCCGCTTTCTCTCTCTCTGCTGTTTAACCTGTTCACTGAAGACTGCAGCATTTTCATTTCTCATCCATAAGTCGAGAACTGCTGGAAAGAGAGAGAGTGAGTGAGTGAGAGAGAGAGAGAGAGAGAGAGAGAAAAAGAGAGAAAAAGAGAGAGAGAACAAACGAGAGAGAGGGAGAGACAGAGAGAGAGAGAGAGAGACACCGAGAGAGAGAGAGAAGCTGTAATTATAGATTTCTTAATGCATGTGAATATGACCGCTGGTCTTTACAAGCCTAAGCGTTCGTGTGTGTGTGTGGTTGCGTGTGTGTGTGTGTGGTTGCGTGTGTGTGTGTGGTTGCGTGTGTGCGTGTGTGTGTGTTTGTGTGAGTGTGTATTTGTACATCTATCTTTATGAGGACCAGTTTCAGTTTTAGACCAGCAGAGTGAGGACTCAGAGAGTAAAGTGAGACCCCTTTAAAGGGCTGTTTGAGGGTCACGTGTGCGCGCACGTGTGTGTGTGCGTGCAAGTGTGTGGGTGTGAGTGTGTGTGTGTGCATGCGTGTGTGGGTGCGTGTGTGTGTGAGTGTGTGAGTTAGTGGTGGGCCGTTAACGCAGTGAGACTTTATCGCGCGATAAAAAAAATGTCGCCGTTAATCTATTCTCAAAGTTGGGTTGGGAGCTGGGTCTATACTACGCAAGCTATGATGACTTTCACCTTGATATTTTAGCGTGGATGTATACATAGATTAATTACACTGTAGGGGGCGAGAACGAGATTTTTCAACTCCCGTGATTCGCGTCATTCGCGCCGCCTCATCATCTCATAACCAGGGCTTCATTCACGCGATTCGCGCAGCAAGTAGATCTATCACCTCTTTGCATTGACTTAACATGTAAATCACTCGCGCTTGACGCGCCATTCGCGTTTGGTCTGAACACAACATAACGTTACTGTGAAATTACCTCATCAAACGTGACGTGCTAACATGGATGCAGCTATGAAGCCGCCGGGTTTGCTTCAGGAAAAATTTATTTTTAAGAAGCTTCCCAATGGAAACCTCGACAAGACTAAGGTTGTTTGCACCTTGTTCAATGTGGAATTGGTTTACTGTACGGAATTGGTTTACATACAGTTGGTTTAAAAAAAAAAACAGGTAGTGGTCTAGCTTTAGTTGAAACCAGTAACTTTGTATTGGTACCTAATGTATTATGGCTCCTGTATAACATATCACTTGTTGCTCCCTAACTCTTTGTAAGTCGCTTTGGATAAAAGCGTCTGCTAAATGACTAAATGTAAATGTAAATGTACTGTAGGAGCTCTTCCAGTCTCAAGTGCCACCTAAACACAAAGCATCCCTTAGCTATTGCTGAAGTAAACACAAGTACATCTTATTGAACATAATTTAATTTACATCACCAATGATCATAGTAGAACAGCTTTCTAGAGCAGTTTGTGATGCATTTTGGAAACAGGAGATGAGCCCCTGGTCTAATGCGCCACCTGGCTTGAGAAACCCGTTCTCAAAGACTTACTTTTAGTCATTATTTGGGTAACACACATATTCTGAATGCCTTCGGCAGAATTCAAATGAGCCATTTTAATCTAGATTAATCTATGCCCACCATAGATGTGTGTGTGTGTGTGTGTGTGTGTGAGTGTGTGTGTGTGTGTGTGTGTGAGTGTGTGTGTGCAGATTTACACTGATGTGAGTGTGTGTGTGTGTGTGTGTGTGAGTGTGTGTGTGCAGATTTACACTGATGTGAGTGTGTGTGTGTGTGTGTGTGTGTGTGTGTGTGTGTGTGTGTGTGTGAGTGTGTGTGTGTGTGCAGATTTACACTGATGTGAGTGTGTGTGTGCGTGTGAGTGTGTGTGTGTGTGCAGATTTACACTGATGTGAGTGTGTGTGTGTGTGTGTGTGTGTGTGTGTGTGAGTGTGTGTGTGCAGATTTACACTGATGTGAGTGTGTGTGTGTGTGTGTGTGTGTGTGAGTGTGTGTGTGCAGATTTACACTGATGTGAGTGTGTGTGTGTGTGTGTGTGTGTGTGTGTGTGAGTGTGTGTGTGTGTGCAGATTTACACTGATGTGAGTGTGTGTGTGCGTGTGAGTGTGTGTGTGTGTGCAGATTTACACTGATGTGAGTGTGTGTGTGTGTGTGTGTGTGTGTGAGTGTGTGTGTGCAGATTTACACTGATGTGAGTGTGTGTGTGTGTGTGTGTGTGTGTGTGTGTGTGAGTGTGTGTGTGCAGATTTACACTGATGTGAGTGTGTGTGTGTGTGTGTGTGTGTGTGTGTGTGTGTGTGTGTGAGTGTGTGTTTGCAGATTTACACTGATGTGAGTGTGTGTGTGTGTGTGTGTGTGTGTGTGCGTGTGTGTGTGTGTGTGTGTGTGTGTGTGTGTGTGTGAGTGTGTGTTTGCAGATTTACACTGATGTGAGTGTTGTGGAATTGATCTTGATAATGCGTCTCATGACATGTTGCAGATGTTCTAGAGATCTCACTGATAAACGATCACATACATTCATTTGCCCTAACGTCTGAGAACAGAAGTGTGACGCCCTCGACCCAAATACAATCCTCTTACTCACAACACCATCTGATGGTTATAACTTTGACGCTCAAACTTCTGTTTCAAACTGAAATCAGCCTCAGAACGCTCTCCATTTCACCCGCCTTCACACTCCTGAAGCTAGTTCACTGATATACTGGACACAAACTCACCCTAGCGACCAGCTCAGACAACCTAGCAACCACGAGCGCAAACACGCTCAGAGTCTTTCATGTCGTTTTGTGATGATTGTGTTGTTGATGTTGTGTAGTGCTGAGTGAAACGACCTCCAGCCACGATTTACACCCTTCATTTTGCTCCCAGTTCAAACAGGCGAGACTGATGGACTATCTGTCTGGCTCTCCAATAAAACCACACTGCTTACTCTTGACTCTCTCTCTCACACACACACACACACACAGATTAATTGAAGTTGCATTAATCAGCAGTTCACTTCAAAGACCCACAACATCATGTTTCTCTTCCTCAGTGCAGTTCAACACTTCAGCTCATATTTCATTTTTATTTACTCAGAAATGAAGTTGTTTGGGTAATCAGACCTTCATGTAAATGCTGATTTTAATGTGTGTGTGTGTGTGTTTTTGTAGCGTGGAATGGTTTTAAATTGTAAATGCAATCAACGAATTTATAAATGCAATCCCACAGACCTTATGACCTGAGAGACTGTATATGAAGAATAAATACTTTACTGGGACACAAGATTCATTTACTTCAGAAGTCAACTGTGTTGGATTAGTTTGTTGAGAATATTTTTTGAATTCACTTCATTCCTCAAAAAAACGTTTGACTTGTCTTTTATCCATTGTGAGATTGTGTTATTAGATTAAGCGGACTTTAGAATTGTGTATCTGACCAATCAGAGTCCAGAATAATCGGAGAGGATGGTCACACACATGTATAATGCATATAAAGGCTTATTAAAGGCTTTGATGCATTATACTTGTTCATAACGTGTCGTAATTAGGGCTGTAAAACGATTAATCACGAATAATCGCATCGAAAATAAAAGTTTGTGTTTACATAATATTTGTCTTTGTACAGTACATCATCATTTTGTGTTTCAAAGCACATCCAAATAAATGCATATAGAAAAGAATAATATAAAAATGAGCAATTATTTATAACCAATTTACATTATTGGTTAATATAAATAAATACATCATTTTTAAATTCCTAAATATTCATACATGTGCGTGCATGTGTTTATAAACACAAAATTAATAACCACAGTTCACAGAAATATATTATATGAACTCAAACCTTTAGTCTATAAGATTAATCCTCGACAGCCCTAGTCGTAATACATTAAATGTTGTCGTAAAGAAGTATAACCAAAGACAAAGTATAAAAATGAATTGATAAGTGTTGTAATGTATAGCTGTAGTTACTATTATTCATGAGACGTCACAATGCATTATAAGGTGCATTATATAATGTATTAAACAAATGAAGAGTTTGGATCCAAAATGAGATTTACATTTACATATTTGGCAGACGCTTTTATCCAAAGCGACTTACAAGTAGGGTGCAGTGGGCAGCTATCACTGCAGAGCAAACAGGGGTAAGGTGCCTTGCTCAAGGGCACTTCAGTCATTTCCTGGTGGCACTGAGGTTTGAACCAGTGACCTTCTGGCTACGAGTCCAACTCTCTAACCACTAGACCACAACTGACCCCAGATAACTCAAATATTTTCAAAAATCATTTTTTTATTGTGTTATCAAGTTTTTATTGTGTTAGTTAGCTGTATTTTTTTGAGTTACTTTGGCATAAATCAAAACAAACCAACTGCAGTTTAATAAAAATTAATTGGGATGCCCAATAAAAAAACATGATTATTGAAATCTCATTTTGGAACCAAACTCTTCATATACGCTTTAAGAAAAGTATTACCAAAAAGATTGAGAATTTAATCTTTAATTCTGAATATTAAACAATGACATGTATGACGATCTGATGTCGGTGACGCTGACGTGACTGTTGTATTTTGCATTAGTCGATTTGTGTTTTTGTATGTTGTCAGATCAAAGCGAGTTCTGTTCTTGAGTCTTAAGGTGTAATGAAGAAATGCAGAAAACCATCAGAGATAATGAATCCTGCACAGTCACGATTGAGAAAACTCTGTTAATTGAATCCTGCCGAAGCCGGCGCTTGAGTTTCATTATCTTCATCAGAACAGAAAGCCTTCTTTCTTCTGCACAACATTGCCTTTAATTGTTGTGTGTCTCTGCTTGACAAACTCATTGAGTTTTCAGCTACACGATGGGATAGTGAAGCTTTAGCGCTCTCGGAGAAAGACACGGCGCCGCGTGTTCCTCATTCAAGAACTGTGACTTCTTTCAGAAAGACGTGTCATGAGTTGTTACGGCGCATTTTAAAACCTCATATTAAGTGAAGTGAAGACGTTCAGATGCATGAGGAGGAAAAACACTTTCATTCTGTCTGAGATTGATTTACTGATCTGTAAGATATAAAGAACAGCTGGATGTCATAGAACGAGACCGTCGGACTGCTGGAATTGTTTGCTAGAAATGACAATAAAACCATCAGACATCAATTCACCCGGGCTGGGAATGGCTGAAAATGCACAGATCAGATGAACAGAACATAACAACACTAGAGCCATTCAACGGCAGCAATGATTTCAAGAAAAAAACACTTAAGAATGCGAGTTATATCTAGACCTAGCAGCATGTTTCTAACTCACTGGGTGTTTTAAATCCGGTTAAAAGATGGAAATGAATCCATTTGAACTCGAAAAACTCAATGAGAGGCCGTATATAGTACGCCGCTTTGAACCAGAAACGGAAAACTTTTTCGACGAAAATGGCATTTAAGGTCAATGAAATTGCAAACTTTTGAAAACGACTCTCAAAACGCAATTTTTTTAAACGCCGCCGGTTTCCGGTTACATATCTTAAAAATACTTTATTTTCCTGAATCTGATTTTATTTCAGAATACACATGCACGCATGCACGAGCACACACACGATTGCACACGGACGCACCTGAAAGCGCACACACATACACACAGACATGTGCACACGAACACAAACACACACGCACGCATGCACACAAATACGCAGGCACACACAAACGCATGAAAACACACATGAACTCACCTCCACGAACGCACAAGACACACACACATATGCACACACACTCACCCGCATGCACACAAATATGCACACATGCCCGTGAGCGAACACACAGAAACGCACGCACACACGAACAAACACACATGTATTAAAGCACTGGATTACACGTGTCAGACAGAGAAGCTGTGACTGTAATGAACGATGTTTGATTCGCACATTTCTCACTTTAAATGCAAACTGTTAAAAACGCCTTTTCTGAAATATCCCTGTGATTTTGTTTTGCTAAGAGTGTGGCTGATGATTATCATCAGTATGTGAGATGAGCTCCTGTCACACATTAAATGTCACATGTACTTCATGAAACATGAAGCAAAGGTCACAGCACATCTGCGGAAACAAAAAGACTACAAACACCAAGGAAATGGACTGTGAAATACAATTTAACGTACAAAAATAACGCAGTGGCTTAGTAAGGCAAATTCAAATTTTGTGTCTACACTATAAACGTGCCGTGCCTCTTTCTCTCTTCAAATGACATGCAGAACTCCAAAAAGTTGAACTTTTTCCATCTCGATCCGCCGCCGACGCGGCTACAAAAATGTGAACGTCGCCCACTATTAGCGCCGCCTGGAGCGTGTCTACAAATAAATTGCGGAAAAGACGCAAAACGTGTATCCGACCTAAACATAACAAACATAAATGGCTATTAAAAATCTTTAATAAAAAAAGCTTTTTCATTGGGGCGGATTTAAAACATTGATTGAAAATCCAACAGTTAATTTCTTTCAAATTTACACATTCTATTAAGCTTTATTTAATAACATTTACATTTAGTCATTTGGCAGACGCTTTTATCCAAAGCGACTTACAGTGCACTTATTACAGGGACAATCCCCCTGGAGCAACATGGAGTAAAGTGTCTTGCTCAAGGACACACTGGTGGTGTCTGCTGGGATCCAACCAGCAACCTTCTGATAACCAGTTCAGTGGTTTAACCCACTAGACCACCATCCCCATAAAAGAGATAAGTATTTAATAACCAATTATATTTTTACTATACACTTTTTGTGACTTCTAATAGAAATATTTCAGTTACTCAGATTTACTTTCTAACACTATATATTTCAAATCTACAACATTTTTTGCATGTAAAATGTTTCACGTGAAATCACCATTAAACTTTTTGGGGTGTTACAGAAATAACTGTGCGCGTGTGTTAGCATGTGAAGTTTAAACAAAAATGAAATCAAAATCTATGATAAATTGTCATGATTTATATCAGCTCATTGAAAGTGAATGTTTTTGCTGTGCAATCCGAAAAAACGCATACGAAAATTTCTGATTGTATGTGAAAGCACCTTAACTTCAAACGTGTTCTTGTCAGACCGTTCCGTTTTGATTCACATTTGTTACATTGGTTGATACACATTGCAGATATACGAAGAGTAAATGATGCAACGTAACACCAGTTCAGTATTAAACTTGAATAATAAATAAAATACTAGTTTGGCCTTGAAATCCCACGTGAGCGATTGTTTTGAAATGAGTTATATTTTATTTCCACGTGTTGTATTTTAGCTTTAAGAGACGACAGAACGAGTGTAAAACAAGTCAGGATTTGAACCGTGTACGGGAAGAATGTGTCCGTTAATGTCCGTCCGTCTCTCATGAGCGTATAGTGAGTCACCATCCGTTCCTCGCCGGCTAATAAAGAGTAACTCTTTATCTCAGACAGCTTTTTAATATCACAGGAACAAAATTAAGTTGACCTCCTCACAAAGCCTCAGGACCGAGCGTGAAGTGTAAGCCTCGCGCTTCCTCTAATCTCCCCTCGGACGGAGATAAGACCTCCCCTCGCGCCGCCGCTAAGTCAAATGAGGATCTTATCTGCTCTCGATAGGAGATATTAACATGTCCTCATCAAATCCGCGGCCTTTCAAGCTCCCGCAAATCAACTCCAAACAATGCGGCTCATAGCCATGACAAATGAATCCCAGAAAATCTGCTTCCCTTCATTTTAGGCCATTGTCATTCTCCAAATGCGTTCTGTTCTCGTCGAACGAGTCTAATGTCACCTCAGCGTGGAGGGATGTGTTGGGAAATCTTCGGCTCTCTCTGACTACTGTAGTGAACACATGTGAACCCACCTCGTTGTTATAAAACCATGCTTCATATTCACAAGGGCTTCTGGTGTCGGGACCAAATCAATGTCAGATTTGCACTCAGAAACACATTATTGACTTTATTGACACACTTTTGTTTCTAACCTTTATTCAATCATGCTAATTTGTTAGCAAGACTCATATTTACGACTAAGGCCAAGCATGCTGTTCTCCTTTTTAAAGAATAGTAAATCGAAACAATATCATAACAGTGTAGACTTATGCATGAACATCGTTTAGCCATCGAAAGACGATGACCACCATCACGTGATAAAACAATCTCACTCAACAATAGACAAACATACACACCTCAGTTTTATGCTCTTTCTGCTATTGGTTCCTGTTATTAAAAACATTCAACATGATGATCACATGTGGCAGATTTTAGGAACAGATGGCAGGAAGAATTATTTATGGATATTAGGCCAGTAGATAATTTTTCGACAGAAGACATGGAAGGAATAATTTACAGTCATTATTGTTACATAAACCCTGACACTTTTCATGAGGATGGGTTCATATGAAGTATTTACGAATAACAGGCTGGGATATATTGTCCATTACAGTGGTTTTCAAACTGGGGGCTCAATTTGGATTCAGGGGGGGCCCCAGACAATATTTTACGAAATATAGGAATTTACCATTTTATGCAATCAACAAATCCAATAATAAAACCACCAACCAAAAGAATCGATGTTCCGGCATTGTACAACTGAACTGTTTTTGGTTTAGCATCCAGGACTGAAGAGATTCGCAATGATAACCATGATTAGATAGATAAATGACAATAAATAGATGTGAAATACTGATTTCAGTGAGAGAGAGATGAAATCTCAGAATGTTTCCACTGACCAATCACAATCAAGCATTCCAGAGAGGCGGGTCAAAACATTATGTGGGAAAGGCGAACAGAGGTCAGAGGTCACGCGAGCGCAGTCTTGTTTTCAGTGGTTTTTCTCTGCAGCTCATTTGACTCGTTCGGCTGAAGTAATAGCAGGAAAGTGAGGAATCAATGTGGATTGATCTGAGAGACCCTGGCAATTACCCTGCTGGGCAGCGGCCGTGTTTGAAGAGCTCATGTCCCGGGTCACTGCGCCACACTCACGCTCAACGCCACTCGCCTTCTGACACAAGTGAATAGAGTTAAACCTTTCTCTCGCTCGTTCTCTCTGGCTGATATAAAAAAAACAATAAAAGCCTGAAATGTTTTACGTGCGTACGTAACATGACGCTCAGATGTGATCTGTTGTGTAGTGAAGTGATGACCTCAATAGGGCTGGGTATGGATTCTGGTGATTCGATTCGGATTCACAAGCTCACGATTCCAGTCTCCATGACAAATTTGACGACACACACGCATCCGCCATGTTTATTAAGCAATAAATGAACGATTCGCTTCATTCGCTGTGAAAGTGACATCTAGTGGATAGTAGTGGCAATAACAATTATGTTAATGAATCTTCAGTGCTTACGAAAAAAAGAATAAAACAAAATCGATTCACAGCTTTTGAGAATCGATATTGAATCGACCGCATTTAAAAAAATGATCAAACGATTTTCTGATTTTTTTTGGTGCATCCTTTAAACTCAACACATGGGTCAGGGGCAGTGTTGGGGAAGTAACTCTGAAAAAGTAACGAAGTACTAGTTACTAATTACATATTCAATAGAGTAATACGATTACAAAATAAAAGTCTCTCTCCAAAAAGTATTTAATTACTTATCATTACTAATTACTTTTTACATCCTACATCAACCGTTATTAGTGAAGTGATTCGGGGATGGACATGAAACGACTCTTAATTCATTCAATTAAATAATATAAAAATACATAAAGTAGTATTATTAACTGACCAAAGTATTACAAATGTGGGAATTATACATTAAAGAATGGAACTTTGATGTCGATTCTAGTATTGAACACACCTATATTACACAAAGTAATCCCTTACTTTACCTTTTCAAGGGAAAAGTAACTACATTACAGTAACTCATTTCTTAGTAACTAGTTAACACAACTGTTTTTATGTCCAAATGAAACATCATAGCAATCAGAATCGAGTGTGTGTGTGTTCACGTTGTGATGATCTTGGTGTAGTGATGGTGGTGTGTGTCTGTTTAAGACTCAGATAGATGGCGATGTCTTGATCTCTTTAATGTTAAATCAATGCAGCGGGGTCCCCGGGGGTCTCTCCGTGAATTATCCTAATGTGTGATCACAGTCGGCGGCCTGCGGACAAACACTAGACTTCATATTGATCTACTCTCACACTTTTATGACTCTCTCGCCGCCTCCGTCCAGATTTCAGAGTGTTTGTGTTCAGGTTAAACTCACAGAGCTCACGGCGTCTGATCGCCCATCAGGACCGGATCAGACTCCACTTCTTTAAGGTTTAGTCAATGCACGGAGCGAATTAAGGAATGTTTCATGAGACCGGCTGGAATTCACTCAATTACACACCTGAGTTCACAGTACCGCACACATCATTAGTAGTAAAGAAATCATTTATAATGTCACATCATATCTGTATATGATAGAAATAAACATCAATCTATTATTGATGATCAAACCAGTGACATCTGTATGTGATACGGCAAAAATGTTCACATTTATTCTTTCTCTTGTACTGAATATTAGTTTATTTTATCATGTTTTATACAAGTTTTAGTTTGTGTGTGTGTATGCTTGTGTCTGTTTGTGCCTGTTTGTATGTGTTAAAGTGTGTGTCTGGTTAAAGTTGTATGTGTGTGTTTGTATGTGTTTGTTTGTATGTATGTGTTTAAGAGTATTTTTCTAGGTGTGTGTATTTAAGTTTATGTGTTTTAGTTCATGTGTGTGTGTTTGTGCGTGTGTGTACTTGTGTCTGTCTGCTTGTGTATGTTTAAGTGTGTATGTGTACGTGTTTGGGTGTGTTTAAGTGTGTGTTTGTTTAAAGTTGTATGTGTGTGTGTGTGTCTGTGCGTGCGTGCGTGTGTTTGGGTGTGTTAAAGTGTGTGTGTTTAAGTTTGTATTTGTATGTGTGTGGGTGTACGTGTTTGTGTGTGTTCGCTCGTGTTTGTGTGTGTTCGCTTGTGTTTGTGTGTGTTCTCTCGTGTTTGTGTGTGTTCGCTCGTGTTTGTGTGTGTTCGCTCGTGTTTGTGTGTGTTCGCTTGTGTTTGTGTGTGTTCTCTCGTGTCTGTGTGTGTTTAAGTTTGTATTTGTATGTGTTTGTCTGTGCAAGTGCGTGCGTGTGTGTGATTGTGTATGCATGTGTGTGTGTGTGAGTGTTATTTTCCCTACATGCACTTTAATACGTTGTGATCTATTCAATGAGAAGTTTTTCTAATGTCTGAACGTTGCTACTTTTTAAAATATTCATAAATGTTCTCCCATCGTTTGTTTTATGGCTATAATTATGTCTGTCTGGAGCGATTGTTGAGCATTGTGTGGGTTGTGTGAAAGTGTGTAGCTCGGTCACATCTAATAGCAGATTACTTCAGTTGTAATGTGCTTTATTAGCATGACAAACAAGAGCAGCTGTACAAAATATAAAATCACATTCAACCAAATAAACGAGAACATAACATCAGAAAGAGACGCAACACAAAAATCATTTTAATAATCTGTGCTTTTATTGTTCTGTAGCAATTTCTGTGTTTGTGTGTTTGCTGTGTGATGTTGTTTTGTGAATCTCACAGGCGTCTAACCTGACACGCGTGTCGTAACCCTTTAATCCAGAGTGACACGGGTATAAAACTCTACGCCAGCTAATCTCTCCGGCCGGGATTATCAGATTAATCCGGCTGCTTTATTAGATTGACGGTGTATCGCTGGAGTTGATCTGTCAGTTTATCAGAGACTTCAGAGCTGGGGTCTGTCTCTCGTGGGCCTGTGCTGAGAGATAAGACACACGCAGAGGAATAGAACTCTGAAAACAGAAATATGATGCAGTGTTTTATCTAAGAGCAAAGGACCGCCGACCTGAGAGAGTCCCCCGACTGCAAGACCCTCAGGAGACGCTGGACAGAGCTTCAAAATTTCTGTCTGTCTGCGTGTGTGTGTGTGTGTGTGTCTGTCTTTCTGTCTGTCTGTCTGTCTGTCTGTCTGTGTGTGTCTGTGTTTGTCGGTCTGTCTGTCTGTCTGTGTGAAAGAAAACGATCAGTAGAAGAGAGAGAAAGTGATGTTTATCTGTCTCGTCCTCATGTGTGTCAATCAGACGTGCAGAAGTTGTGTTGTTTATTTTGAGATATTTATTATTTGTGTGTGTGAAATGACAAACATACATTGAGGCGGTGTGTGAGGGGGGCAGCGGGGGGCTGTAATTACAGCTGACTGCAATCACAACTCATTACAATAAAACACACAGACCTGAACACAATGATTCACAACAGCCAATCAGGTCACTGTGAGGATTATGACCTTTACTGAAGCGACACATACACCTACGCACACACACACACACACACACACACACACACACAGACACACACACACACACACACCAGCACAAACATACACACACACACACGTAAACTCAAACATGGATGAATGCACACATCTGATGATCCGTATTCTACATTTTCGGTGATCTTCTCATACAGTAGGAAGCTTGGTGATAGATCACATCATTAATCATATCATCACTCTTCTCAATGTGTTTTATTCACTTGACACTGTGTTGTGTGTCGAGCAGAGCTCCGCTTAACTCTAGTAAAATCACTGTAGAACACACTTGTGTTTCACTCGTGTATTATGAAACAGAATCTGTGATTTCTGATGATGAATATGATATTTCTCCACCTGTGCAGTCGTTTCAGAGCTGCAGTGAGTTAATATTGAGGAAAATTGTGCACTGATGAGTCTTTCACAGTAAGAACAGAAACATAA
>CM017895.1:430040-450750 GCA_008369825.1 Triplophysa tibetana | reverse complement strand
TCACACATGTCCCGCTGTATCTTCATATAACCCGCCCACATCACACATGTCCCGCCCGTATCTTCATATAACCCGCCCATAGTCTAACAGACCCGCCCACATCACACATGTCCCGCCCGTAATCGTCATATAACCCGCCCACATCACACGTGTCCCGCCCGTATCTTCATATAACCCTAACCTATCGTGTATTAGACCCGCCCACATCACACATGTCCCAGCCATATCTTCAAATGTCCCGCCCATAGTGTATCAGACCCGCCCACATCACACATGTCCCGCCCGTATCTTCATATAACCCGCCAACACACTAAACCGGAAAGCACTTTGTGGATCTGGCAAGGATTAATCTGATTGAATGACTTCACCCTCCCTCTGGATGTATGAGCACATAAGTCCTTCATCAGACCACCAGAAAAGGCTGCTGTATAGTGAAATTCATCACATGTTTATTATCGCATTTTTAAATCATTTACATGAGGAGAAAATATGAACGGTATTCTCTCCCAACAGCGGCCGGTTCACTGAGCATCAGACATTCTGTCGTGTATGGAGCTGCTCACTCATCACTAAAACACCCCTGAAGGCTTCACTCACACAGACTGCACAAGAGAGTCAGAGGAAATTGTTTCGCTCATTGTTTGTGTTGTGGGGCTTTACTGGACGTGCTGGTAACGGTCTGGTGTGCTGGACATGGATTGAGTCCAGATACAGAAGTGAAATGGCCTTTGATGGTTTGCTGTAGATCACTGCGCTGATAATATGTGTCCAGAACACTAAAGTGACGTCTCACTGTGTGACCCAGACTCAATGTTCTGACGTTGTGTTTCTGTGCAGTACTCTGTGTGTGTCTATCAGAAATGGAAAAGCGCTTCAGGGAATGTGTGTGTGTGTGTGCAGCACTAAATGCAAATCCAGCGTGTATCCCGTGAAAAAAAGCACAGCGCTGTGTCGTGCTATCTTTTACAGAACACATTTCTGTGTTAAATAGCTCTGTTTCCAAAATGAGAAATGTTGAAGTTTGTGCACAGAGTCTCATTTATATGCAGCTCTAGGAGAACTATTAGACCTGACGCTCTGTGTGTGTGTGTGCGTGTGTAATAGTTTTTCCATTTTCTGTGACAAGTATAATACATATTAGTGTTATGAGGGAATGCAGGTCATTTAACAGCAGGCAGTGTGAGGAGATTTCATTGTGCGTGATGCTGCTGAAACACTCCTGTCTCTCTCTCTACCTCCTGTCTCTCTCTCTCTACCTCCTGTCTCTCTCTCTCTACCTCCTGTCTCTCTCTCTCTACTTCCTGTCTCTCTCTCTCTACCTCCTGTCTCTCTCTCCTACCTCCTGTCTCTCTCTCTCTACCTCTGTCTCTCTCTCTCTACTCCTGTCTCTCTCTCTCTACCTCCTGTCTCTCTCTCTCTACCTCCTGTCTCTCTCTCTCTACCTCCTGTCTCTCTCTCTCTACTTCCTGTCTCTCTCTCTCTACCTCCTGTCTCTCGCTCTACTTCCTGTCTCTCGCTCTACTTCCTGTCTCTCGCTCTACTTCCTGTCTCTTTCTCAACCTCCTGTCTCTCTCTCTACTGAAAAGCAGCTTTAGTGTTCCATATCTATCACCTTTGGATTGGTTTTCATTTCCAGTCTTCTCAACTTCCTGTTTAAATTAACTTCCTGTTTAAATTAACTTCCTGTTTAATGGCGTTTTCTCATTTGATATAGAATTGCTCATTAACACGCTGACATCTGGCTTGAGGTCAGTCATGATCATCAATAATGAAGAGTTCTGTGAACAGAGCGCCGTGAGGAGAGAGAATAGATGATTTAAGTGTAGTATCGTCTCAATCTGGGTGTAATTGTCTCAGTTAATGTTTGGTGTTGGATCAGTTGTGACAGGAGCGAGCTGGAGTCAACCATCTCATCTCTAGATGTGATACATGAAGGCTCTTGAGTGTAATGAGGTAACAGCGTCAGGTCTCTGAAGACTCTCATGTCACACAATGATTATGAAGAACGACAGAATCCATTACAACTATCAGCCGTCGCTACTGTGATATTTCACACGTCTGATTCTGATCTTTCACATCGGTCAAGAGATCAATATCGAGGAGGAGACTGTGAAACTTTGACTTGTTAAGTGACAAGTTATTAAACCAGAGTCAAGCCACACATTCAAGTACTCGATATGACGTGTAAAGAGAGACAGTCAGAGAACAGAAGCATGGGGTTTGACTTGAGAACCTATCATCTTATGACTAGTTTTTGAGAGCGGCTCTGCCGACTTACTTACCTGGCGATGATGCAGCTCAGCGCACCGTGGAACTCAGAGTACTGAGGGCTGCTGGATGCTGGAGTGTATGTCCGATATTGCGTCTCGCCGTGACTCAATGTCGAGTTGCCGAACAACGTCCTCTGGAGGGTGAGAGAAGCTGAAGAAAAAACCCCAAGGGAGAGAGAGAAAACTCCTCAGAATATGGGCAAGGCCCCCGAAGGGGCCCAAGAGGTGCTGGGACAGGGCAGGGAGCATACCAGACCGACCGACCTGCGATGGAATGGCTGGGGGCAGGCCCGATGTGGTCTCAATCTCTCTGGGCTTTTTCCGCAGCTGCTGGTGACGGGACGGTGGACCTCCTCGACATCTTCCAGGGGCCGCCTGTGTAGGGGGAACCTTAGCCGGGGTCCAAGATGGCCGCCGCTCGGGACCTCGACAGGCGGAGGGCGGCCAGGTCGCTGCGGGTTAGGATGTCTGCTTCTTCACTGCTGAGAACTTCCTCAGCGTCACGCATCTGCGAAAGGTTGAGCCGGAGGTGTCTCTCCTGGGCCACTAGTGTGGACTGTCACCTTGTTCACCCATAGGGCGAGGCTGGTGGCGGCGCGGAGTTCCTGCAGAAGCCCTCGGGTTGGTTCTACCCTTGTGGAGCTCCTCAATGCCTCGGCCTGCAGGATGACCACACAGCAGTGTTAGTCTCGAAAACCAGAGATGCCGAAAGCTTTCCTGAGGTGGCCACCGTCTACGGGCATAAAGCACTGCGACCGCACGCTCCACCTGTGGCACGTCGACGTAGCCCCTAGCTGGCCCACCCTCAAGGGAAGTATGTGCGACCAAGCTAGTTTGACAGGAACGTGCCGAGAGGGGGGCCTTCCAGGTCTTGGTGCACTTCCGGGAAAAATGGTACCGTGGCCGAGCGTGGCTTAGAGTCGCTCTCAGACCTGAGGCACCAAGTGTCCAACCACTAGCGTTGGAGAAGGCAGTGTGGTATACTGCAGGGCCGAAGCCGCTGCTGTCACCAGATGGGAAGCAGACGAGGTGGTGGCTGGGTTCCCCTCCTCTATGAGAGTGTTACACCCAAGAGAACGGCGGGACATGCCACGCTGTAGAAATTTGCTTAGAAAACACCGCTGGAACTGCCGAGACGCCCAGGGGAAGTCACTGACGAAGAGTGACAATCCGCTGCACCACACCGTAAGAATCCAGCAATTTTGACCAGTATATGTCATTCGGTGCACAGGCTCCGAAGAACAAAAGGTGAATGAATGCAGCACAAAATCTCTCTTTTATACCCGGGTATCCGGGGTGGAGTCCGGCATGCAAATTTAATTTGCCAATTTCATTCCCCTTTTTCAAGACTAGTCAGAAGATGATCTGTCGGTTCAACACAATGTCGAGAGACCGACAGAAACAGAACCACAGTTGCCTTTATCTGGTGAGACGACATCACTGCAGACGCTCGGTGATGATGACACTGCATTACATCACAACAAGACGCAGACCTCTCTCTCTCTCTCTCTCTCTCTGTGTGTGTGTGTGAAGCTATAGAAGTGAACACTAATGGCATTAGCTTGACAAGACTGCAGTGTGTGTGTGTGTGTGTTCTGCTCACTTGAGAGGAAACACCGCATCTGTTTCTGACAGCTGTACCACTGACACACAAATGTGTAAATTCTAAACGAATGTGGATTTGCTCACAAACTCTCTTCTGTCTCCAAACGCCGTGGCCGTATTCCTCTCTCCGCTCTGTTTCCACACACGTGTTGTGATATTCTAGACATTGAATGTGAAGAATGAACATCACTAATAATGGGAATGATTGGAGTGTCGCTGTACTCTATGCAAATGAAAGCAATCACCTTCAGTATCAGCCTCACGTAACTGCGCTCTTTAATTTCATGAATAAATATCACATTTTAAAGCGAGCCCCCTCCTGAGAAGACAGCGTGTGGGAGGACGTAGGCTTTGAATATTCAGTAAACGGATAAACCCGTGACCGACCGACCGATCGACCACCCTTCAGTGCTTCTTCAGACAACACTCCTCACAGAATAACATCTTATTGGACTCAAGCCTCGTCTTATTTTAAGTACACTAAAATAAGGGCGTGAAGCGTCCTCATTCCGAAGGGCCCTTTGCAGTAGCCAGTTATGAGTACTTGGGTTTGGAAGGGCCTTTTAACATGATGGCCACAACTGTGTAATTTTGGACGCATTGCAAGTATCTTTTTAGGTACTTATGTACTAGTAGTGTGTTTCAATTCTACGTTGGACTTATTTTTGTAGGTCTTTAAGTTCTAGTGTAATCTAGTCAATGTTGTGTATGCAATTAGTGATCTTATAGGTAAAGCTCAATACGAGAAGCACATGTTTGAGTTTATGAAAGCACATTTTGAAGTGAACTCTCAGTAAACTACTAGTTAAATATACTTACTATATAAGTTTGTAAGTAAACTTAACGTCACACTTCTTTACTGTTTTTGACATACTTTATTACATAAATGTATTTACAATAAACCGTGTTTTGCTCTTTCAGTATACTATTATGTTTCGATTTATTATGATGGACGGCAGTGTGTAAATGTGATTGACACAACGTGAGCTCGTATTTATTTTTAACCTGCGGAAATTTCGGACACAATATGTAATGGCCTTTAGAGCAAGTAAGGAATACATTAAACTAGGGATGCACCAATAGGATTTTTGGGACGTTACCGATTTTAATAAACAGCTATTGGCCGATTCCGATATGGGTCAATTGCATACAATACTATACAATAATAGTTTTTCTGCATTCAATTGATTTTACTGAACATGATTTGCATCCATTTGACATTTTAAGAGAGGCACAAGTGTAAATGTGTTTAAATGTAAATGTGAGTTAAGATAAAAATACAATAAGACAACCAAACAATATTCAAAGGTCATTTTTGCTATCCATTATTTCTTTCATTAAAAACATTATTTCAAATTTAATTTAAAATGGATAATTTCTTTAATATATTTAGATAAAGTATGTGCTGTTGCTATTTACCGTAATTATTTTGATAATATAAATAAAATTGGATATTCATACATCAAACTCAATATGAAATCCGCTTGATTTTTTCCCCAAATTCCATTTTTTTCGTTTTCCTTTTTATTTTTCTGTATTCTGTGTTTTCTTTTTTTTGTGGTGTACAACTATGTTAATATGAACCAGTATCTTACATTTTATGTTTTTTTTCTTTTGCTCTTTCAAGTCTTCTTACATTTAATGACTACTTTTGTACATTCTTAGTAGCTTTACATGCTATTGCCGATATGCCAATGATGATCAATTAATCCAATATCGGCGTCCGATATCGGTGCATCCCTACAGAAAGTATTCTGAATGTTTAATTTCTATTTTTAAGTTTAAATGAAGTACAGTATACTAATAGAGCACTTCTTTTTTTTGGATTAGTGTTCCACAGAGTCAGTGACGTTACATGTGATGTTTGTAGGTCAGACGTGATGGAGCGGATACTCAGATAAAACAGGCGTCCGATAATTCTCATGACGCTTCTCCTCTCGATCAGATATTAAATGATTGCTCGGTGTTTAAAGTAAATGCTCGTAATTGCTGAAAGCGACAAAACACGCTTTATTATAAAACGCAGCGAACCCCCTGAGAGGCTCTTTTGATCCGACAGTGGAGATGTTGCGGCCGTACTTTAGTCAAGTCTAAAGGAATGTAGAGCCTATAAATAACTCCAGATGGCTCCTCTGATCTCAGCTGCGTCTTAACACTTGAGTTCATCTCACTTTGAGCGTCTTCCCAGCTTCATTGTGGCGAATATTTCACCGGGAAACTTCCACACGGGTGGATCCTCATTTGTTCTCCGCCCGGGGCCGACGCTCTGCTTCTCTGGTCTTGCGCTCTAATTCCCTCCTGCACTCTTTCATTCTCTTTATCTGCTGATAATAGTGCGAGCGGATCCAACAGCTGTGTGACGCATCCGATCTTGGGCACTGTTAGATGTTCTGGAATGGAGATCAGGCGAGCGTTTTACAGCAGCATCTGTCACATCATCACATATCCACACACCTAACCCTATATTTTAAATAATATGATATATTACGTAATCTTTATAAAAATCTTATAGACCCATGATCGACGAGCAACTTTAACATCTTCTGAAATGTATCCTGGTTGTAATTTTAAACCTTGTGTCTTGAAGACGGGCAGCAAGAAATAAACATTTACGTGGTAATAACATCAATATTATTTATATGATTTTTTTCGAGAATTTGTACAAATAAAATAAATAAAAATACATATTTTATTTAAAATATTAAATAGGTTAAGTGTAAGTGAAAATCAAAAGTAACAATTATATATGTTTTTTGTAATGTATCAAATCTTTTCTCATAACTGGGGGTACGGTACATCGCAAAGGAAACAAGACTGAAATACTGCTCGAGAAAATATGTCCATAGTGTTATCAGGATCAAACAACAGTAAACGGCCGGGTTGTTGTGAAATTAGTTTTGTGTTGTTGTTTTTGATGTGTAATTAATATTCTGAATAACTTCACGTACATGTTTCCCTGCGGATATCAGCGTCTGTGTGTCTCATTAGCATCTGATTATTTATTCATCAGGTGTAATCTTCATTTGTCCCCACATTAGACACTCACGCATACACACATGTACACACACACACGCAAACACACGCTGATCTGCAGAAGGTCACGTGTGGGTCAGTGTTGTGATGTAAGAGTCAGCATCAGTCAGACGTTTGGTTTTATTCTCTCTTAACAAGCGCTGAAACATCTTTATTAGACACGAAGAGCTTTCGGCCGCATAAACTCTCTCTCTCTCTCTCTCTCTCTGTCTGTCTCTCTCTCTCTCTCGGTGCATGCTGGGAGTGTTGGGGTGCGTGTGAGGGTGCTCACGGGGAAAAGACGATCGTTTCATTTTTTTTTCCAACTATATATCTTGACACATCTTTATTTATTTAATATTTTTCCCTTAGTCATTTAATCACATTGAAGATTATTTCTTTTCAAATAATATTTGATTTGTTTCGTGTGAGCTTCAAACTTTTTGAGGCGACATCGTAATGGCGTCTATCCCCGCGGGGATAGCGTCACCGGTGTCGCTCCGCCATGGTGTCAGGTGTGTACCGGTGCATAGTGTCACTGTTGAGGATGTGCTGCTAGCAATCGGTGAAAAAGTTGGATATGAAAACATCATTTCGGCATCCAGGATGAATAAGGCAGTAGTGGTCTTTTTCGAAAAGGAAGACATAGTTAATAAGTTGATAAGCGACGGAATTGTGGTAAGTGGCGATTTTCTTATCATTTCACCGCTGGCTACTCCGACGAGTAGAGTAACTATATCAAATGTGCCTCCGTTCATTCGGAGTGATGAAATTGAGAAAGCGCTAACACGTTACGGTAAATTGGCCTGTGCGATTAAGACAATTCTGTTGGGATGTAAAAACGCTGCTCTGAAACACGTTATGTCTTTCAGACGACAGGTTTTTATGTTCCTAAATGAACCCGAGTTGGATATTTCTTTCCGAGTCTTGCATGAAAGAAAATCGTATGTTATTTACGCGAGCACTGGTAGCATGAAATGTTTTGATTGCGGGGACATCGGTCATAAAAAGAACGCGTGTCCACACAAGGCACAGTCCAGTGAAGTGGATGCTGTTAGGCCTAGTACTTCCGCGGCTGCGGAGAGCAGTGAGACAGTTTTTGAAGGACGTGCAGCCTCAAGCTGAATCACAGGAAAAAAATGGCGATGGAGTCATTAATGGTCAGATTGGAGACGTTAATGAAATAGTTGATTCTGGGAAAAATCATGATGTTTCTAATCCGGATGAAAATAGTGTAATGAATCATGGGGCAGTTATGGTTAGTGTTGAAAATTCTGAAATATCAAATTCTGGCGAAATGTGTACTGAGGATGAAGTGGAGATGAGAGATGATGATTCCTTGTTTGATTTATCCGAGATTGAATCACAGTGCGGAAATATGGAAGATGTATATACATTGCAGGACATAAATGGCTTTCTGGATAGAACATTTGGTAAAACTGTTGAAGTTAAGGATTCATTTCCAGATGAATCAAAATTCATTCATACAGTAAAATTGTTGCAAAAAAATTCTAGCCACAAGGCTCTAAGTCGAAAGGAAATGTTCAGGTTGAGGAAGATGGTAACAAAGTTGAGAAAGAGTAGAGTAAATACTTCACAAGACAAATCAAATGTTTAATTCACGTTGGGTAAATAAGCTCTCTTGCCTTTTATTTCTTTTTCTGTCATCTTCTACATTTTCTATGGAGCTGTTGAGGGTGGGCTCATTAAACATTAATGGGGGTAGGTGTGGAAATAAATTGGCAATGGTATCAGAGTTATGTAGTGTAAAAAAACTAAAAGTGTTTTTTTTACAAGAAACACATACTACCTTAGATAATGAATCTGAATGGACTAGATTGTGGGAAGGGAAAAGTGTGTTAAGTCATGGGACAAATACAAGTGCTGGTGTAGCTATTCTATTTTCCAAAGAAATGAATGTCAATATTTTGTTTGTAGAAGAAATTGTAAAAGGAAGACTATTGCTGTTAAAGATAGAATATGAGGGCTCAGTGTTTATATATTCATAAATGTTTATGCACCAAATAATAATGGACCTGAGCGTGTGAGGCACTTTTTAAAATTAATGACTGCTATTCAAAAAATCGATGAAAATGTTTGTACTATCATCGGAGGTGATTAGAATTGCACAATTGATTTCAAATTTGATAGAAACGGAGATGAACCCCACCATGAATCTAGTGTTGTACTATCAAACATGTTAAAAATTTTTGATTTAACAGACATTTGGAGACAATGAAATAAAGGAATTAAACAGTACACTTGGCTTAAAGTGTCTGAAAATAGAGTTAGTGGAGCTAGATTAGACAGGTTCTACATAGGTAAAGAATGGAAAAATAAAATATTGGAGGTTTCTATTCTGCCTGTTGGGTTTTCGGATCATCACTTGGTATTATATGCCTTGAATATGAAAAGAAATTTAAAGCCGAATTTTTTTTGGCACTTTAATACTAAATTATTGCAAGATATTTTATTTTGTGAAAAATTTAGAATATTTTGGAATGACTGGAAGTTAAAAAAGGATTCCTTTGAAAGGAGATTGGTGGAAGATTGGTAAAGCTCATATAAGGATTTTTTGTCAAAACTATAGTTCACTTTCTACTTATATGATGAAAGCCGCAACACAGAAACTACAAAGAGATATACAAGCATGGAGATTACCCTTGTGAACAATAACAATGATGGAAATGTACGAAGTGAACATTCAAACAAAAAGAAGGAACTTGGTTCATTATTACAAGAACAAGTGAAAGGAGCATTAATAAGAGCAAGATATTGTTCTATTAAAGACATGGATGCTCCCTCCTCATATTTCTTCAGTCTTGAAAGAAAAAGTGTGCAGCAAAAACAAATGTATCATCTTCATCGCCCTGATGGGGTCATTACATCCGACCCAGCTGAAATAAGAAAAATGGCAGTCAATTTTTATACAGACTTGTATGGTGCTGAGACATGTGATCTTGGATGTACTTCTGATTTATTAGGTGATTTACCGAAGCTGACAAATGAACAGAAAAAACCTCAGGATAAACCAATTACTTTTCAAGAGATCACCGAAGCAATGAGACAGTTAGCGAATGGCCGTTCTCCAGGAATTGATGGACTACCAGCAGAGTTCTATCAAACCTTTTGGGATGAATTAGGAAATGACTTGTATGAAGGAGTATCAGAAAGTGTAAAGAACAAGTTACTTCCTACAAGTTGTCGAAGAGCAGTCCTTTTTCTGCTTCCAAAAAAGGGGGATTTATGCCTTCTAAAGAACTGGAGACCAATCTCGTTACTATGCATGGACTATAAGATACTTTCAAAATGTTTAGCAAATAGGTTGAAGAATGTTTTGGAATTATTGGTTGACAGAGATCAAACATACTGCATCCCGAATAGGTCAATTATGGATAATCTTGTTTTGCTAAGAGATGTAGTTGATTTTAATCAAGTTAGTAATGTTGACCTTGGTGTGCTTTCTTTGGACCAAGAGAAAGCTTTCGATAGAGTCAATCATACATATCTTTTTGAGGTTTTAAAAATTTTTGGGTTTGGAGAAAATTTTATATCATATGTGCAACTATTATATTCTGAAGTGTTTGTAATTGTTAAAGCTGGTGGGGGATTGAGTGCACCAACACCTGTTTTAAAAGGAATTAGGCAAGGCTACCCACTTTCTGGACAGCTATACAGCCTTGTTATTGAGCCATTGTTGAGTAGGCTAAAAAAGAAACTCAAGGGAATTCCTTTTCCTGATGTAAATAATACGCATAGAATATCGATTTCAGCTTATGCTGATGATGTTACTGTTTTTATTTCAGATCACAATGAGGTTAATATTTTAAATGAAACTATTGGATTGTATGAGAAGGCATCGTCAGCATGGGTAAACTGGGGAAAAAGCGAGGGGCTTATTATTGGTCAGTGGAAAAGTGGGCAAGGACCTCCAAAATTACCTGGTGGATTGTTGTGGAAAAAAGAAGGGCTAAAAATGCTAGGGGTGTTCTTAGGTACCGAAAAATTTCAGGAAAAAAATTGGGAGGGAATGCTGGAGAAGGTGTCTGCCCGATTGTTTAAATGGAAATCGCTATTACCACTAATGTCATACAGAGGAAGAGTCCTGGTGGTAAATAATTTGGCTGCCTCAACTTTATGGCATAGATTTATGGTAATGCAACCACCTGAAGAATTAATCGCACAAAATACAAAAGGCTTTTGTGGAGTTTTTTTGGAGCGGTGAGCACTGGGTCCGTGCAGCAGTACTCTACCTTCCCACTTATGAGGGAGATCAAGGTCTGGTGGACGTGCGGAGTAGAATCAGTGCTTTCAGACTACAAGCAGCACAAAGACTCCTGTATCAGAAAGACCTAGCTTGGGCACAAACTGCAAAAACGATTTTACAAAAAGCAGGTGGTCTTAAATTAGATAGGCATCTGTTTCTAATGGAGCTGGAAAAAGTGAACCTGACGGGGATTACCTCCTTTTATCGATCAATGCTACATTCTTGGAGAACCGTTTTTAAGGTGGAAAGAGACTCCGATGAAAGTGGGAGTTGGATACAAGAGGAACCAATGTTTTTTAACCCAATGTTTCATACAAGGCTTTTATCATCTGTACGTGTCAGTGCATGCCTACAAAAACATGGTATTGTGAAGCTGGGGCAACTCTTGAACAATGGCCAATGGAAATCAGTGGAAACCTTGAAAGAGGTGACAGGATTAAAGTCTTCACGTCTGACCGAAAGACTGGTAGAGGAAATTGTCAACGCATTACCAAGCTGCATTAGAAAAAGCATTGGCCAAGGTTTTCCTCCGGATAGGAGAAGTGAACCGGACTTTCCAAAAATAAGAGTTTCTGCTTATGTCAGCGAAAGGCGTGAGGGGGAATCAGCAAGATCAATTTTATCTTTTGAAACTCCCCAGTTGGACTTGTTTGAAACAATATCAAAGAAAGCTATATATCGTGTTATAGTAAAAGTTTTGCACCAGGATTTGCTCCGAGGACAAAAGATCTCGAGGTTGCCTGGACTGTTAGAACCAGATTTTCTCGCGAGAGAAGGGTGGAGAACCCTGTATAAGCCTCCAGTAGAGGAGCGAACAGCGGATCTGCAATGGAGGATTATTTACGGGGTGATAGCTACAGACAAACATGTGGCACACCTAAACCCAGCAGTAGGGGTGGAGTGTAGGTTTTGTGGAAGGGAAGAGAATTTAGAGCATTTGTTTTTAAAATGTAAACGATTGAAGGGTCTCTTTGATGTCCCGAGTAGACTATTCCATGCTATTGACGAAGAATTCTCAGAACCGGTCTTTATAGGGGGTGTGAAATACAAGTTTTCAGAAAGAAGAAAGATATGTCTGTTAAATTATCTAATAGGAACTGCAAAGCTGGCAATATGGAAAACCAGCAAAAATAAGGGGTTACAGTATTGTAGTATTGATGCTGAGGTGATGTTTTTGAAATTAGTAGCTGGGAGACTAAGAATAGAATTTGCATATTATAGTCTTGTAAATAATGAGATGTCTTTTAAAGATGTGTGGTGTGTCAACGATGTTTTGGGTTTTGTATATGAAGGACATGTCGGCTTGAATTTTTAAATTTATTTATGTGAGCCGTTAATGTGAAGTTTGTTATGAAATTTGCTTAATAAAGTTTGTTAAGCCTCTCTCTCTGTTTCTCTCACTCTCTCTCTCTCTGTCTCTCTCTCTCTCTGTCTCTCTCTCTCTCTCTGTCTCTCTCTCTCTCTCTGTCTCTCTCCCTCTCTCTCTCTCTGTCTCTCTCTATCTCTCTCCCTCTCTTTCTCTCCTCTCTCTCTCTCTCTCTGTCTCTCTCTCTCTCTCTGTCTCTCTCTGTCTCTCTCTCTCTGTCTCTCTCTAGATTCAAGATTCAAGATTCAAAGGAGCTTTATTGGCATGATAAAAGAAAATGTACATTGCCAAAGCACAACATTAAATATAAACATGCACAAATACAGATTAAGATAAAAAATAAGATAGAATAAAATTAAAAGTCTATAAGTAAAAATATATATATAAACATCTCAATATAAACAGGAAAAGAGTTTTAATGAAAGTTCTCAATGAGGGTGATAGTGTCAGTTTGTGTGTGTTGTCCTGTCAGTGTTGTGTTGTGTTGTGCTGCTTGTTCTTTGCTCGTGGCAGGACTTGACATATCTTGCGGCCAGGTTTGAGCTTCTTGAGTTTTCTCCCAGTATGTATGAGATCTTGTCCTTTTGTTGAAACTGGTCAAAGTCTTTGTGTAAGTTTGTAAACTGGGGGAAGAATGTTTCTCTGATGTGTGTGTAGTTGGGACAGGAGAGGAGAAAGTGCAGCTCTGTTTCCACTTGATTGTGTGTGCAGTGTGGACACAGTCGCTCTTCTCTCGGTGTCCATGTTTGTCTGTGTCTGCCCGTCTCTACAGTGAGCTGGTGATCACTGAGTCTGTACATGCTCAACACTTTTCTTAGTTTAGGATCTGATACGCTTATGAGGTATTCTGACACTTTATATTCTCTCTTTAGTGACAGATAGCATTCCAGTTTACTTTGCTGAGCTGTTGCTTCTGTCCAGTGTTGGAGATATTTCTCTTTTTGTCTTTTGATCATTTGGTTTAGTCTGGCTGGGGTTTGGGGTTGTCTTGGGCATGTTTGGGGTTGTAGAGTTAGTTGTGAGATCAGTTGGATGAAGGGGTTTCTCTCTGGGCTCAGCTCTTGATGTCTTAAGGCTTTGTGATGGAGTGTGTCTGTGTCGCTGTTCTTAAGGTGCGTGTAGAATTTTAAAGCTCTTTTTTGTATTTTAATGATCAGAGGATACAGTCCTAATTCTGCTCTGCAGGCGTTGTTTGGAGTTTTTCTCTGTACCCGTAGAATGTTTTTACACATTTCTGTTTGCAGAATCTCTATTGGGTGTTTGTCCCATCTGCTGAACTCTTGGTTGGCGAGAGGACCCCAAACCTCACTTCCATACAGCGCGATCGGTTCTATAATTGATTGTATTATTTTCAGCCAGATTACGGTTGGGATGTCAATTTTGATATTCTTTTTGATTGCGTAAAAGGCTCTTCGTGCCTTGTCTCTCAGGTCATTTACAGCCTTGTTTAAGTTTCCGGTGTTACTTATGTTTATACCAAGATATGTGTAGTTCTTGGTGTGTTCTAGGGGCACGTTGTTTAGTTTGAAACGGTTATGTTGGTTTTGGCTGCTGGGCTTTTTTTGGAATATCATGACTCGAGTCTTTTTAAGGTTAACCGATAGGGCCCAGGTTTGGCAGAAAGTGTGCAGGGTGTCCAGATGTTGCTGTAGACCCTCTTTTGTGGGTGACAGCAGCACCAGATCGTCTGCAAACAGGAGGCATTTCACTTCGGTGTCTTGTAAGGTCGGACCAGGTGCTGGTGACTGTTCTAGAGCTCCAGCTAGTTCATTCATGTAAATGTTAAATAGTGTAGGACTTAGACTACAGCCCTGTCTCACTCCACGGCTCTGGGAGAGAAAGTCTGTGTGCTTGTTGCCAATTTTAACTGCAAATGTGTTATTGGTGTACATTGATTTGATGATGTCGTAGGTTTTTCCTCCGATGCCACATTGAATCAACTGAAGAAAAAGTCCCTCATGCCAGATTGAGTCAAAAGCTTTTTTGAAGTCAACAAAGCATGAGTAGAGCTTTCTTTTATTTTGGTTAGTTTCTTTGTCAATTAAGGTACGAAGAGTGTATATATGATCGGATGTGCGGTATTTGGGTTGGAAACCAATTTGGCATTTTCTCAGGATGTTTTGGTTGTTTAGATATTGGAGAAGTCTGCTGTTAAGAATGTTACAGAGGAGTTTACCTAGGTTGCTGTTTACACATATTCCGCGGTAATTATTAGGATCGAATTTGTCTCCACTTTTATGGATTGGAGTTATGAGTCCTTGGTTCCAGATTGTGGGAAATATACCTGTACTTAAGATGATATTAAACAGTTTGAGGATGGCGAGTGTAAGTTTTTGGTCTGCGTATTTAATCATCTCGTTTAGGATACCGTCGATACCACTTGCTTTTTGGGATTTAAGTTTTGGTATATTCTGGCCTAGCTCAGCGAGTGTAATTGGATAGTCTAAAGGGTTTTGGTAATCTTTAATTGTTGACTCCAGAGTGCCTAGTTTGTTGTGTAGGTTAGTTTGTTCTTGATTCTTGGTTATTTTACTAAAGAGGTTTGTATCTATCTCTCTCCCTCTCTTTCTCTCCTCTCTCTCTCTCTCTCTCTCTCTCTCTCTCTCTCTCTCTCTGTCTCTCTCTCTCTGTCTGTCTCTCTCTCTCTCTCTCTGTCTGTCTCTGTCTCTCTCTCTATCTCTCACTCTCTCTCTCTCTCTCTCTCTCTCTCTGTTTGTGTGTGCGCATGGCGGGAGTGTGGGGCGCGTGAGTTTTCACGGGTGAGATCGAAGAGCGATTTCTGTCTTTTTTTTCTCTTAATATCTTGTTTATTTAGTTTGGTAGCGTTTTTCTTTTTTTTTACTTTGAGGCGGAGTGTGAGAATGGAGGCCCACGCCAGCGGGCAGGACTCCTCACTTTCACTCCGCCATGGAGTTAGGTGTATACCTGAAACAGGTGCATCTGTTGAGGATGTACTCGTCGCTGTGGGCGAACAAATTGGATTTGGGAATATTTTTTCAGCCTCAAGGATGAATAAAGCCGTCGTGATATTCTTGAAAGAGCAAAGGTTGGTCGGCCAATTGATTGAGAGCGGCGTGTGGGTAAGTGGCGTGTTTTGTGTTATTTCCCCACTGGTTTCGCTTTCAACAAAAGTTGTTGTTTCCAATGTACCACCGTTCATTCCAAATGGTGAAATTGAACGAGAATTACTTCGGTTCGGAAAGCTCGCTAGCGAAATAAAATGATTCCGCTAGGTTGTAAGAATCAAGCGCTGAAACATGTGCTTTCGTTTAGACGCCAGGTGTTTATGTTTCTAGATGTACCGTCTTTGGATATTTCTTTTCGAGTAGAGCATGAAGGAAAGTCTTATATGATCTATGCGAACACTGGAAGTCTGAAATGCTTTCAGTGTGGAAATATTGGACATAAGAAACATGGTTGTCCAAATACAAAACAGGATGAAAGAAACGAACGTCCTAACGAAACTGAGATCGTTTTGCCAATAGTGGAAGCACAAGCTGTTGATCAAAGAGATGCAGAAGAATCTGGAAATATGAGTATATAACTGATGAGGTTGTGTGTATAAGGGAAGAAAGTCAAATCAGCGATGTAACTGAAGCTACGTGTGCAGCTGAGGTTGCTGTTAAAAGTATTGTAGGTGAGGGTTGCCTTCCTAATGCACAGGAGGAAGGAAGTGTAACATATAATGAAAAGGAAGGAAGCAGTGATGAGGATGAGGAGACTTATGATGAAAGTCTATCTGAGATGTCAGATATTTCCTCCCAGGGAGGAGATGGTCAGTTGTATACTCTAACGGAAATAAATGATTTTCTAGACAAGACATTTGGTCAGACAGTTGTGGTGAAACGTCATTTTCCTGATATTGATAAATTCATTACCTCGGCTGTTAAAATACAGAGATCCGCAGGTTTTGATGAACTCAGGATAAGGAAAAGGTTCAGACTAAAGAAAATGGTGACAAAATTAAAGAAGAAAAGAAGAGGTGTGACTAAAGTACGTAAACCGGTTTAATGGCACAAGGGGTATGTTTTCCTTTCCATCTTAAGCTGTCCCCTCTTTATGTCTTCCTGTTTTTTTTCTCATTTTTATCCTCTTTTCTAATGGAGAGCCTAAAAATAGGATCTATTAATATGAATGGAGGGATAAAAATAAAAGGGCTGTTCTATCTGAGTATATTCAAGCTAAAAACATGAATATTATTTTTTTGCAAGAAGCACACAGTGATGTGACGAATGAGGTAGAATGGAAAATGTCGTGGGAAGGTAACATTTTCTTTAGTCATGGCTCTAATGTTAGTGGGAGTATTGCAATTTTGTTCACAAAAAATATTAACATGAAAGTTATTTCTTTATGTGAGATGGAAAAAGGTCGAGGTTTAGCAGTTCAAGTTGAAATAAAGGGTCTAATTTTTGTATTTATTAATATATACGCCCCAAACAATGGAGCGGAGAGAATAACATTTTTTAAAAAAGTAAATGATAGTTTAAAGGTTTTTGACAAGGATGACTGTTTGGTTTTGGGTGGTGATTGGAATTGTACCCTAGACTTTACCATGGATAGAAATGGACAAGAACCGTATCCTCCTTCTGCAACCGTTCTAAGTAATATTATTAGAGATTATGAATTACTTGATGTGTGGAGAGAACAACATCCAAAAATAAAGAAATATACATGGATTAAAGTTTCAAGTGAACATTTTAGTGCAGCAAGACTGGATAGGTTTAACATAAGTAAAAATAAGAGTGATAGAGTTTTAGTGATTTCTCCAAATGGTTTTACAGACCATAATTTGGTTTTAATACAATTAAGTTTAACAAAATCAAGAAGGTGTAGCTTTTACTGGCATTTTAATATTAAATTGTTATATGATTTGACCTTTTGTGAGAAATTTGAATTATTGTGGAATAAGTGGAAGGAACGAAAGAATGATTATGATAATATTGTGCAATGGTGGGAAGTGGGAAAAACCCAAATTAGATGTTTTGTCAAAATTATACTGCTCATAATAACAGCTTGATCAAAATGAAAATTAGTGAATTGGAGAGAGAAATAGAACAAATTGAAATGAATGTAATCAATAGTAACATGGAAAATATGGGAAGGTTGGAAAAGAAAAAGAAGGCTTTAGGGACTCTTCTACATGAACACGCAAAGGGCGCTTTAATTAGAGCTCGTTTTGCTTATTTAAAAGACATGGATGCTCCTAGTTCTTTCTTTTTTAAATTGGAAAAAAAAGAAATGGAAAGAAAACAAATCTTTTATTTAAAACACCCAGACGGAACTTTGACAACTGATCCAAAGGAAATAAGTATGCTTGCAAAGGAGTTTTATGAAGAGTTGTTTAGGGCGCAAAAGTGTGATACGTCAAGTATGGAAATTTTATTGAATGATATGCCTAAATTAAACGACAAACAGAGAAAGGAGTTAGACTCCAAAATAAAAATGGAGGAATTGTCTGATGCAGTAAAACAACTCTCTCTGGGTAAAGCCCCTGGTGTTGATGGGCTCCCTGCAGAATTTTATAGAAAGTTTTGGAGGATACTTAAGGAAGCCATGCTGGAGGTATATGAAGTATCTTTTGAAAACGGAAGATTACCTACTAGTTGTAAAAGGGCTGTACTTTCATTGTTACCCAAAAAAGGGGATCTTGGTTTTTTACAAAATTGGAGACCTGTTGCACTGTTGTGCACAGATTATAAAATTCATGCAAACCTTTTCTAAAATCGTTTGAAAAATATCTTAGTTTTTTTATACAAGAAAATCAGACTTACTGTGTACCAAAAATAACTATTATGGATAACCTTTTTCTCTTAAGAGATGTAATTGATCTTGCACATATGGACCATCAAGATATCGGGATTTTATCAATTGATCAATTGAGTTGATCATTGTTATTTGTTTAATACTCTTAAGGCTTTCGGAATTGGAGATTTTTTTCTGTCTGCAATAAAACTCTTGTATACGGGGCATCAGCAATGTTGAAAGTGGGAGGTGGACTAAGTAAACCAGTTTTAATAAATAGAGGTATTAGACAAGGATGTCCTTTGTCAGGACAGCTATACACTTTGGCAATTGAACCTCTGCTCTGTCAAATTAAGAAAAATATACATGGATTTTTTGTGAAGGGTTTGGAAGAAAAGCCTTTTAAAGTGTCTGCATATGCAGATGATATAACAGTGTTTATTCAAAATGAAAATGATGTCAAAATGTTAAAAGAAAGCTTACTTCTTTATGAAAAAGCTTCATCTGCAAGGCTCAATTGGAGCAAAAGTGAGGGTTTCATTATTGGGGATTGGCAAGAGAGACCTCCTCCAGTACTCCCAGGTGGGGTTAAATGGGGAAAATAAGGTTTGAAATTTCCCGGGGTATACCTTGAGGAAGAAACTTATGTGAAAAAGAATTGGGAGGGTATGGTGAAAAAGTGTCTAAAAAATTGTTAAGATGGAAGTGGGTGCTACCTAAATTGTCATATAGGGGAAGAGTTTTGGTAATAAATAATTTAATTACATCTATGTTTTGGCACAAAATGACTGTTTTAAATCCACCGGATGGAGTTGTTTGCGCTATTCAGAGGAAGTTGATTAACTTTTTTTGGACTGGATATCATTGGACAAAGGCAGCAGTGCTTTATTTGCCAGTCAACGAAGGAGGACATGGACTAATAGACATCAAAAGTCGAATTATGACCTTCAGACTTCAAGTGGCGCAAAGATTGCTGTATTTTGGAAAAACTATGTGGACTGATACAGCTTGTGCTTTATTGAAAAAAGTGGAAATTTTTGAATATGATAAGCAGCTGTTTTTAATGAGGTTGGCAGATCTAGATATGAGTGGTACTTCGTCCTTTTATCATTCAGTTTTAAAAGCATGGACCTTTGTTTTTAAAATGGATATAGATCTTTCAAGTCCGGGAAACTGGATCAAACATGAACCACTTTTCAGTAATCCTTTGATTGAAGTCAAAGAATTGACTCTGAACAGTGTAAGATCTTTACTGGTGAAAGGCTGCTGTACCACAATATCAGGTTTGGGGACTCGGAATGACTGGAAAAGTCCTGAAGAGATGTGTCAATTGACTGGCACTAAATCTGTAAGATTCATGAAAATGTTACTCGAAAAAATATTTCTGTGTCTACCTTCTGCTTTTCGACAGTTTTTAAAGAGAAATGAGGAATCATTATTGGAGAGTGAAAAGCATCTTGAGTTTCCAGAATTAATGATTTCTGCAGCCATTGAAAATCAACCAGAAGGACTCAATTTTGAATTTTAGAATTCCGCAATTGACAAATTTTGAAGAAGCATTGAAAAAAGCTATCTATTTAACATGTGTGAAGATGTTGTACTATACTACACTTAATATGCAACGAGAATCAAAATGGATTGGTATTTTTGGGAGAAACTCTTCACCAAAAGGTTGTTGGAGGTCATTATATAAAACTCCAATAGAGAAGCGCACTGCAGATCTCCAATGGAGAATTGTTCATTGGGCTATAGCCACCAATAAACATGTAGCACATTTTGATTCCACTGTAACAAAGAAGTGTGTTTTTTTGTAATGATGAAGAAACATTAGACCATATGTTTTTGTACTGTTTCAGATTAAGAGGATTATTTTTCATATTAGAAGATTTGGTTGGGAGACTGGGGGAGGTCTTAAGTATGGTCAATTTTATATATGGACCCAAATATGCTGCTGGAAGGAGGAAAAATATTTCGTTGGCAAATTTCATAGTAGGTGAAGCAAAGTTAGCAATATGGCTAACAAGAAAAAGAAAACTAAGAGATGAAACTATTGTGAACCCTGAAGTAATATTAAAAGGTCTAATAACAGCAAGAATTAGAGCAGAATTTGCCTTTAAAAATTGACAAACAATGTATTGATTTTTAAAAAGAAATTTGGGGAGTTGATGAAGTTTTGTGTAATGTCGATGAGAATGAGAGTCTGGAAATTCTGTTGTAAAATAATTTTTTTTTTTGTATTTATTCGTTTTTAAATTTCTTTATTTATTTTCCTTAACGAAATGTGACATTAGGTGAGGTTTTAAAAAGCATTTTTATTTAAAAAAAAATAATAACAAAATCTTTGACGTGATGTAGTGGATGTGTAAATATGGATAATAAAGGTGTGTAAAATCTCTCTCTGTCTCTCTCTCTCTCTCTCTCTCTCTCTGTCTCTCTCTCTCTCTCTCT
>CM017895.1:409945-429940 GCA_008369825.1 Triplophysa tibetana | reverse complement strand
GAGAGAGAGAGAGAGAGAGAGAGAGAGGGAGAGAGAGAGAGAGAGAGAGAGAGAGAGAGAGAGATTCACAAAGCTTTTATTTACAAAAAATCATCTTGTTACAATGATATAGCCTCCAAAAAACAAAACAAAAAAAACTAGAAATAAATCAATAAAGTGTGAAAATTAGTTCATCTTCAAAAATAACACATAAGGCATCATTACAACTCCAAATATTTTCAAAGAAAGCAGATCATCAATGCTTTTATAATAATAAAAATCAATTAAGATTCTAGATTGCACCAGGTTAAAAAACAATACAACAATGTTTTGTATTACATCTTGCTCAATTTTTTCTCCTGCTCAAATAGATGGCCATTTTTGCTTGTCCCACCACAAAATTAAGCAGTTGACATACAAACTTTTTTTAAGGACATATTTACATCCTAAAATGAAAAACTCTTGTGAGAATACCTCATTACATTTTTTAAAAACATCTTTTAAAACAGAAAACAGTGGTTCAAGTCTACAACAGTTTAAAAAAGCATGAAAAATAGTTTCTCTGTCATCACAAAAAGGACACTTATCAGTGCTTTCGGGATTTAAAACAGAAGTAAAAGCATTAACTGCAATAACACCATGAACAATTCTCCATTGTAGGTCTCCTGTTTTTTTGGTCAATGGTGGTTGTAAAAAATTCTCCATTCTGGTTTTTCGTCTTCAGTCAACTTAAAAAAAACACGCCAAGGTGTGTCTATCCTATTATTCAACTTTTTCTTGTTAAAAACAATTACACAGTACTTATACAAAAGTTTTCTGTCACAGGAAACAAAATCAACACTCAAAGAATCAACTTGTTCAAGGTAAAAACCAGCACACCCATCCAATTTAGAGAAAAACAACAAACCTGGAAAAACCTCTTCCGGGTCTGGATTACACAGTTTGTTTTATAGTCCAATAGCAAAAGTCTCTCTTCATCACTTATAGCACATTCCCATCTCTGAAGAAGTTGTGCTATAACGCGAGTAGAATTGATTCCAAGACATCGAGATGTTGCTTCCTTGTTTTTAAAATCAAGTCCAGCTACTTCCAGCAAACGGCCAAGAGTTACTATCTTATTGTCAATAAGTGCTTTGTTTAGTCCGGGAAGGAAAAAATGGTTTGTTAAGTCCAAACGCTTCCCTGGATTAAAGGTTCTTCTAGTAGCCAGTAAAGAGATGTTGAGTCTTCCACTTTTTGGAAAGTAAAAAGATTCCACACTTTAAAAACATTCCATAAAAAGTAGGTAACATAGGAAAACTTATTTCAGTGGCTCCATCAAAAAAATTGTCCTGCCTAAGTTAAAATTACCCAACCTTTTCAAAATCAATCTTGCTACAGCATTCCAGTTAAAAACATCTGAAGTAGTTAAAAGTCTTTGAACAAAATGTAATCTGAATGCAGCTATTTACTTTGTAGATGTATCAGTCCCTGACCACCTTCTTCTTGAAAAAATAAAACACTTTGCGGGACCCAATGCAGCTTATCCCAGAAAAAGTCCACAAGCAGTGCTTGTAGTTTTGTTAACAAAGTTAACGGGGGATCTAAACAAGCAAACTTGTGCCACACAGCGAAGAAGCCACTAAATTATTAGCAATTAGAACTCGCCCTCTAAAAGACATTTTTGGAAGAAGCCATTTCCATTTCTCAAGTCGACCTTTAACTTTATCAATTATACCCCCCAGTTCTTTTGTGTAACTGCTTCATCTCCAATAAAAACTCCTAAATATTTAAAACCAACTTTTCCCCACTCTAGGCCCATAGGAAGTTTTGGTTTATCATATTTCCAATCACCTATTAAAAAGCTTCACTTTTTTTCCAGTTTATATTGGCAGAAGATATCTTTTTAAAAGTTTTCAACAAATTTAATAAAGCTGAATATCACTTTGTCCATTGATACATACAGTCACGTCATCTGCATAGGCCGACAGTGTGAATCTACTCCTACATTCTGGTAAAGAAACACCTTTAAGCTTACACCTTATCTGATTTAGCAAAGGCTCAATTGCTAAAGAATATAACATACCAGATAATGCACAGCCCTGCCTTATGCCTCTAAAAACTGTAAAAGGAGTACATAAACCACCATTTACCTTTAGAATACTCTCAACATCATTATAAAGAACTTTGATGTAGTTAATAAAACTATCACTAAAACCAAAAGCATTTAAAACCTTCCATAAAAAACAGTGTTCTACCCGATCAAAAGCCTTCTCTTGATCTAGCGAAATAAAACCACAATTTAAGTTTAGCATCTTGGAAACTTCAAAAAAATCACGAATAAAAGAGATATTGTCAAATATCGATCTACCTGGGACACAGTAGGTTTGATCAGGATGAATAACAATATCCATTACATTAGCCAGTCTGTTAGCTAAGATCTTCGATAAAAGCTTATAGTCGCTGCAGAGCAAGGAAACCGGACGCCAACACTTTATATCTCCAAGATCTCCTTTTTCGGTAGGAGGGTCAACACAGCTCTTCGGCAACTTTGAGGCAGTTTACCCCTTACCAGACTGGTGTTCAACACTTCTAGGAGATCTTCTCCTATTGTCGACCAAAAAGACTTGTAAAAGTCCACTGGTATACCGTCGATACCTGGTGTCTTTCCAGACACCATCCCTTGAAGTGCCTTCTGTAGTTCACTCATACTCAGAGGGCCAGAAATTCCAGTGTTGATGCTTTCAGGCACCTGAGGTAAGTTCTCAAAGAAGAACTCACCCTCATTTTCTAGCTCTACAGCAACTTCACTTTTATATAAATTCTCATAAAACCTAACTGCCCTCTGGCGAATACCCGAAGGATCTGTCAAAAGAGTTCCAGATTCAGATCTTAAAGCATGAATGGTTCTACTTTGACCATTCTTCTTTTCTAAATTAAAAAATAATTTAGTTGAGGCATCCATTTGATTCACATTATGAAACTTCGACCTGACCAAGGCCCCCTGTGTCCTAGAGCCAAGTAGATCAGCCAATTTTGTTCTTTTATCTAAAAGTAAGTCTAAGAAACCTCTTGTACCAGTAGACTCTGCCAATTCTTGAAGTTTTAAAATATCAGCCTCCAAGACACTCATCCTAAAAGTTCTCTGTAGTGATGTTTCGAGTAAACTGTAAACAAAGCTGTTTAATTTGGGTTTTTCCTACATCCCACCATTGTTGTATAGAGTTATAAAAACCTTTCTTAGTTTTAAAATCCTCCCAAAAAAAATTAAAACATTCTTTAAAATGTTTGTCACTTAATAAAGAAGTGTTAAAATGCCAATAAGCACTTTGGGTTTTAAAAGATTTATAAAAACTGAACATTTGACCATACAATGGTCAGAAAAACTAACAGGTACAATGTGACAGTTCCTTATAACATTATAATGGTGTTTGAAAATGTAAAATCTGTCTAATCTTGCCATAGAAATGATTCTATCACGCGCATGAGTCCAAGTATACTGTTTTTGCATGCCCTTTTGTCGTCTCCAAACATCACACAATTCATGCATCTTAACAAATTGAATCAATCGATTTCTAGAAGGCATATGAGGTTCTAAATGATTCCTATCTAGATTAGATTCAGTGCAGTTAAAATCTCCGCCCAAAAACAAAAACTCTTCTTGATTACATTTTTGTAACACAGAACACAATATATTTAAAAATACCATTCTCTCTATTGCAGAGACAGGACAGTACACACAAATAAAAATAATAACATTCTTGTCATAGTTTGCTCTTATTTTTAAAAGTCTACCTTTTACTATTTCTTCTGCTTGAAAAGAATGTGGGTTAAAACTTTTCGCAAAAGAATGGCTACTCCACCACTAAGTGAAGTATTATGACTCAAAAACGAAAGCCCACCCCACTCTCTAGCCCAATCAGAAGCATTTTTTAGATCACTATGAGTTTCCTGCAGCATCACCACATCTAACTTATTTTGTTTCACAAATTCATAAATTCCCATTCTTTTCTTACAATCTCTTGCTCCATTAATATTCAAGGAAGCAATATTAATTTCATTCATGTTTAAAAGAAAAGAAGAAAATAAAAAACAAACAAAAGCTGATAAAAACAAAACTAGAAACCCATGCGTCAAGTTTGTCTTTTTAGCTATTATCATTTACAAGATCAGGGTTTAAAATTCTTACAATTTTCTTTAACCGATAAATTTCTTTATTTGTGAACAAGCTTTCCGCCATGAACATCTTCGTTTTGTCAACAAATTGTTTGATGTCTGGAAAGTATTCACAGACACGTACTCCTCTTTTATTTTTCGTTGCTTTGAGGAATATTTTAATGTCTTCTACCTCATAATCACGACTGGATGAAGCTCTTTGAGAAAAACTGAAATTTGAATCCGAAGATTCATTCCCACTTTCCATCCCTTCCTTGTCATCATCATCATCGTCAACAATATTTGTTTTTTTCTGTTTTACACTTTGAACTTCACTTGAACCTTTCCTTTTACCTGGAATTTTAAACGCAGTTGTATCTGATTCTAGATCAACATCGTCACACAGTTCGAACAATTGACACTTCAAATTATCCTTTTTATCCTTTGTCAAAACTGATTCAGTAATGATATCACTGACTCCTTCACTCACTACAGCAGTAGCATTCACCTCATCTTCCTGCAAAGACACTACTGGTTCAGTGATATCAGAAACTACATCCTGAGCTTCAGAAACACTACCATTATTCTCTACAACAGTCACCTTTTTTACACTCAAAAAGGGAGCATTAGAAGTCTTTGCTACAACCCTTTCCTCATCATCACTGTTTAGACTAACCTCCATGTTTTGCCCATCAGTTGATGCATTATCCTCTTTATTTCTTTTAGGGCAATTCCGAATCAGATGGCCTACCCCACCACAATTAAAGCACTTCATCTTATCCGTTGTGGCATAGAAAACATAGTCAAAGTTGTCAACCTTAATGTTAAAAGTCAAGTCAAGTTCTTCACTATCTTTCAAAATCATGTAGGCAAATCTTCTAAAAGAAACTACATGCTTTAACAGTGGTGAAGCAGTACCAATGAGGATTTTCTTGATAGGTGAAACCAGCTTTCCATAGCGGGAAAGAATCTTAACCAGTGTATCATCAGAAACAAAAGGTGGGATATTAGACAAAGTGACTTTTTTTGAGGGTGTTGAAAGCGGAAGAACAGGTGTAAAGAGATTATTTACGACAATTCCCTTTTCCACTAATTCGTTCGCTTTTTCAACTGACTTCAAAAAAACCACAACAGCACTATTCATTTTAGATGCCGACACAATACTGTCGTGGCCAACAACTTCACCCATTGCCAAACAACTATCTTCAACACTCACCGCGGCTGCCACTTTAACACCGTGACGCCGCGTGAGATTCTTTAGAACACCAACTCGTGAGTCTGCCATGGCCACGCGAGGGGAAAACCCCACGCGACCCCAAAAAACGAACTAAACAAACCAAAAAATAAAAAGGGAAAACAAAAAGGGAAAGAAAAAAAAAAAGAAAAACTCACTCAGAAAAACACGCTCCACACTCACGACGCTCCAAACGTTCACGCTCACGCTCACACTCACACCGGAAACGAGAGAGAGAGAGAGAGAGAGAGAGAGATATTCCAATCATGTTGGAATATTCAAGTCCTGAGGTCATCTGCTTTTGGACTGAAAAGCAAAAACATAGACTTCAGCTCTGAAACAAAAAACTCAGACATCCTCATCCTACAGGAGACATGGAGTAGAGGAGACGGACCCACTGGTCGCCCTACAAACTACAGAGAATTCATCATTCCATCCGTCAAACTGCCTGGTGTCACACAGGGAAGAGACTCAGGCGGAATGCTGATCTGGCATAAGTCCAAATACGCCCACTCAATAAAAATGATTAAAACTGGCCAGTTTTACACATGGATAGAAATCAACAAGACCATCACTTCAACAGATAAGAATATCTTCCTGTGTGCAACCTACATCCCCCCAGCAGAGTCACCCTACTTCAATGAGGACAGTTTCACGATCCTGGAAGAGGAGATCAACTACTTCCAGTCACAGGGCAATATTCTGATCTGCGGAGACCTAAATGCCAGGACAGGCGAAGAATCAGACTCAGTTCACTCCAAGGGAGACAAACACATTCCAGGAGGAGATGTCCTTCCCACACCTACTCACACACAAAGACTAAACTACGATAAAACAACAAACAAAAATGGATTAAGACTTCTCCATCTTTGTCGCACACTGGGTCTGTACATGGTCAATGGTAGACTACGAGGAGATTCATACGGTAGGTACACCTATAGTTCTAAGCTGGGTAACAGTACGGTAGACTATTTCATAACAGATCTGAATCCTAACTCCCTCAGAGCGTTCACAGTCTGCCCACCATCCCCATTGTCAGATCACAGTAAAATCACTCTCTACCTCAATAGATCCAAACCTAACACAGAGGCATCAAAACAAACTCACCTCCATACCCTAAAACAAACATTCAGGTGGAAACAAAATTGCGAAGATACATACAAAAGCATAACTCGTGAACCAAAAATTCAAAACCTACTGAATAAATTCCTAGATACCCCATTTCCACACAATAATGAAGGTGTAAATTTAGCAGTAGACAGTATTAACCAAATTTTTACAATATCTGCAACGCTATCTAACCTAAAACCCACTAACACAAAACCAAACAAAAAGCCTGTAAAGGAGAAATGGTTTGATAAGGAGTGTAAAAACCTTAGAAAAGAAGTAAGAATTCTATCAAATCAGAAACACAGAGATGCTGACAATGTAAACACACGCCAACTCTACCATGAAAAAGTTAAACAATATAAGGACACACTAAGGAAGAAAAAGAAACAAGATACACAAAACCAGTTAAAAGCAATTGAAGAATCTCTAGAAACAAATCGCTTCTGGGAACATTGGAACACACTTAACAAACCCCACCATGAAGATCTTCCCATTCAGAACGGAGACGTATGGATAAAGCACTTCTCTAACCTCTTTAGTAAAATAACCAAGAATCAAGAACACACTAACCTACACAACAAACTAGGCACTCTGGAGTCAACAATTAAAGATTACCAAAACCCTTTAGACTATCCAATTACACTCGCTGAGCTAGGCCAGAATATACCAAAACTTAAATCCCAAAAAGCAAGTGGTATCGACGGTATCCTAAACGAGATGATTAAATACGCAGACCAAAAACTTACACTCGCCATCCTCAAACTGTTTAATATCATCTTAAGTACAGGTATATTTCCCACAATCTGGAACAAAGGTCTCATAACTCCAATCCATAAAAGTGGAGACAAATTCGACCCTAATAATTACCGCGGAATATGTGTAAACAGCAACCTAGGTAAACTCCTCTGTAACATTCTTAACAGCATACTTCTCCAATATCTAAACAACCAAAACATCCTGAGAAAATGCCAAATTGGTTTCCAACCCAAATACCGCACATCCGATCATATATACACTCTTCGTACCTTAATTGACAAAGAAACAAACCAAAAGAAAAGAAAGCTCTACTCATGCTTTGTTGACTTCAAAAAGCTTTTGACTCAATCTGGCATGAGGGACTTTTTCTTCAGTTGATTCAATATGGCATCGGAGGAAAAACCTACGACATCATCAAATCAATGTACACCAATAACACATTTGCAGTTAAAATTGGCAACAAGCACACAGACTTTCTCTCCCAGAGTCGTGGAGTGAGACAGGGCTGTAGTCTAAGTCCTACACTATTTAACATTTACATGAATGAATTAGCTGGAGCTCTAGAACAGTCACCAGCACCTGGTCCGACCTTACAAGACACCGAAGTGAAATGCCTCCTGTTTGCAGACGATCTGGTGCTGCTGTCACCCACAAAAGAGGGTCTACAGCAACATCTGGACACCCTGCACACTTTCTGCCAAACATGGGCCCTATCGGTTAACCTTAAAAAGACTCGAGTCATGATATTCCAAAAAAAGCCCAGTAGCCAAAACCAACATAACCGTTTCAAACTAAACAACGTGCCCCTAGAACACACCAAGAACTACACATATCTTGGTATAAACATAAGTAACACCGGAAACTTAAACAAGGCTGTAAATGACCTGAGAGACAAGGCACGAAGAGCCTTTTACGCAATCAAAAAGAATATCAAAATTGACATCCCAACCGTAATCTGGCTGAAAATAATACAATCAATTATAGAACCGATGGCGCTGTATGGAAGTGAGGTTTGGGGTCCTCTCGCCAACCAAGAGTTCAGCAGATGGGACAAACACCCAATAGAGATTCTGCAAACAGAAATGTGTAAAAACATTCTACGGGTACAGAGAAAAACTCCAAACAACGCCTGCAGAGCAGAATTAGGACTGTATCCTCTGATCATTAAAATACAAAAAAGAGCTTTAAAATTCTACACGCACCTTAAGAACAGCGACACAGACACACTCCATCACAAAGCCTTAAGCCATCAAAAGCTGAGCCCAGAGAGAAACCCCTTCATCCAACTGATCTCACAACTAACTCTACAACCCCAAACATGCCTGAGCCAACCCCAAACCCCAGCCAGACTAAACCAAATGATCAAAAGACAAAAAGAGAAATATCTCCAACACTGGACAGAAGCAACAGCTCAGCAAAGTAAACTGGAATGCTATGTGTCACTAAAGAGAGAATATAAAGTGTCAGAATACCTCATAAGCGTATCAGATCCTAAACTAAGAAAAGTGTTGAGCATGTACAGACTTAGTGATCAGCAGCTCACTGTAGAGACGGGCAGACACAGACACACATGGACACCGAGAGAAGAGCGACTGTGTCCACACTGCACACACAATCAAGTGGAAACAGAGCTGCACTTTCTCCTCTCCTGTCCCAACTACACACACATCAGAGAAACATTCTTCCCCCAGTTTACAAACTTACACAAAGACTTTGACCAGTTTCAACAAAAGGACAAGATCTCATACATACTGGGAGAAAACTCAAGAAGCTCAAACCTGCTCAAGATATGTCAAGTCCTGCCACGAGCAAAGAACAAGCAGCACAACACAAAACAACACTGACAGAACAACACACACAAACTGACACTATCACCCTCATTGAGAACTTTAATTAAAACTCTTTTTCTCTTTATATTGAGATGTTTATATATATATTTTTACTTATAGACTTTTAATTTTATTCTATCTTATTTTTTATCTTAATCTGTATTTGTGCATGTTTATATTTAATCTTGTGCTTTGGCAATGTAAATTTTCTTTTATCATGCCAATAAAGCTCCTTTGAATCTTGAATCTTGAATCTTGAGAGACAGAGAGAGAGACAGAGAGAGAGAGAGAGACAGAGAGAGAGAGAGAGTGAGACAGAGAGAGAGAGTGAGAGAGAGAGAGAGAGAGAGAGAGAGAGAGACAGAGAGAGAGAGCAGAGAGAGAGAGAGAGAGAGAGAGAGAGAGAGAGAGAGAGAGAGAGAGAGAGAGAGAGAGAGAGAGATAGAGGAGAGAGAGAGAGAGAGAGAGAGAGAGGAGAGAGAGAGACAGAGAGTGAGACAGAGAGAGAGAGTGAGAGTGAGAGAGAGAGAGAGAGAGAGAGAGAGACAGAGAGAGAGAGAGCAGAGAGAGAGAGAGAGAGTGAGACAGAGAGAGAGAGTGAGAGTGAGAGAGAGAGACAGAGAGACAGAGAGAGAGAGAGAGAGACAGAGAGACAGAGAGAGAATTTTTGAATTTAAAAATCTCTTTATTACAAATTTCCAACGTCTAAAAAGACTCCACACCTTATTTCACATAGTGAGTAAAATTTGCTTGCATATACACACATGTACCTATAAACACAAACATATATATACTCCAAAAAATTAGAATAAATGGCTGAAAAACAATTCTCCTTCAAACACAGAGCACAATGCACCTTTGTTAGACCATTTAAGTTCAAACATGGGAAGATCGTTCATAGATTTGTAAAAATTAAAATCAATCAAAACTCTGGATTTAATTAAGGCTTTAAACACCACAGAGACATCTTGACCAGGCTTTTTCTCGATTCGGCTTTTCCTACTAGTATATACAGCAAGTTTTGCCTGACCAACAATAAAATTGAGTAACTGACAATCAAAACGTCTATTCCTTGTGTATTTAACCCCCAAAATAAAAGTTTCAACGGAAAACAAATCATTAAAACAAATAAAAAGACTTCTTAAAATATTAAAAAGTAAATCCAATCTCGAACATTGAGCAAAAGCATGAAAGACCGTCTCTCTTTTAAAACAGAAAGGACAATCAGCACTGATCTCAGGGTTTAAGATAGAAATAAAAGCATTAACAGCAATAGCTCCATGGAGAACTCTCCACTGTATGTCCCCAACCCTCTTGGCTAACGGTGGCTTATACAAGACCCTCCATTCTGGTTTAACATCTTCATCCAAATTAAAAAAAGAACGCCATTGTGTATCAACCTTTTTTTCTAAAACCTTTTTGTTAAAAACCAGGACACACATTTTATACAAAAGCTTTCCAGTGGCTAAAAAGAAATTAAAAGACAGAGACTTGAAAATTTAAAAAAACACACCATCACAATCACCAAACTTAGGAGACATCCTCAAGGCTGGAAAAGGATCCTTACTATCAGGGTCCCGCTACATTTAGCAATTGGCCCAGGTTGGTAATCCTGCAGTCGGCACTGCAGAGAATTCTATTTAAGCCTAGAACAATGCAGTCACTGGCCGAAAAGTCCAGACGGGCTCCGTTCACAATTGGTTCCTTTAAAAGCCAATAAAGAGAGTTAAAACACTGTGTCCTCTGAATATTGAAAAGGCTCCAAACCTTAAAAAGATTATGGTAAAACACTGGTAATCCAGACATGTCCAACTTGAGAGAATCTAAAAGGAAGAGAGATCTGTCCATCTGTAGTCCCCCCAAACTTTGCAAAATAAAACAAGCAACAGTCTTCCAATTAGGCTCAGTAGCCCCTGCCAGTAGCCTCTGGATGAACTGCAGGCGAAAAGCTGCAGTCCTGCTCTGCAAATTCAACAGTCCTTGCCCCCCTTCTTCTTTTGGTAAAAACAAAAAACTTTGAGGAATCCAGTGTAGTTTATCCCAGAAGAAATCCACCAGGATTGCCTGTATCTCTGCGAGCAGTTTTGAAGGTGGATCTATACAGGCCAGTTTATGCCACAAGGATGAAGCAATCAAATTATTGATAATTAAAGTACGCCCTTTATAGGACAGCTTCGGGGCCAGCCCTTTCCACTTGGCTAGCCGCCCTTTCACTTTGTCAACAATGCCATCCCAGTTTTTCTGTACAGTATGTTCATCTCCCAGAAACACTCCTAGATATTTAAAACCTCCTCTTAGCCACGGAATTCCATCTGGAAGTCTTATGCTTTTTCCAGTCCCATTTCCACACATCAAAGCTTCACTTTTATTCCAATTGACTTTGGCAGATGATAAAACATTAAAATCAGTAATTATTTCAAGCAAAATATCAAAGTCTTTCTGATTACTGATGAACACCACAACATCGTCAGCATAAGCAGATAAATGAACATTGGAGTTTACCATAGGGATGTGTAACCCATCTAATTTTAATCTTATTTGTTGCAGTAAGGGTTCAATGGCCAAAGAGTAAAGCATGCCTGAGAGGGAGCACCCTTGTCTTACCCCTCGGGCAACCTTAAAAGGGTTGCATAAGCCACCGTTCACTTTCAGCACACTCTCAACCTCACTGTACAGAACCATGACCTGTTTTATAAATTTTTGGCAAAAACCAAAGGCTGCCAGACATTTCCAAAGATACTTATGTTCAACTCTGTCAAAAGCTTTTTCTTGATCCAGAGAGACTAGTGCACATTCTAAATTTAATAATCTAGAGACATCAAAAATATCTCGCACTAGAGATATATTATCAAAAATTGACCTGTCAGGTAAGCAGTAGCTCTGATCCGGGTGGATAACTTGATTTACTACTCTTGCCAATCTAATTGCTAAAACCTTGGAGAGCAGCTTATAGTCAGAGCAGAGAAGGGACACGGGGCGCCAGTTCTTAATATCCGTCAGGTCACCTTTTTTCGGGAGGAGAGTTAAAACAGCTCTGCGGCAGCTCAATGGCAGCAGCCCTTCAGCTAGGCTTTCATTGAGCACCGAGAGTAGATCTCTCCCCAACTCAGTCCAGAAAGACTTGTAAAAGTCTACAGGTAGACCATCAATTCCAGGAGCCTTGCCTGACTCCATGCCATTGAGTGCCTCATGTAACTCACCCAGGCTCAAGCCCCTGCAGAGCTTTGCGTTGGCTTCTTTGGAAACCTGTGGCAAGTCCTGAAAAAAGACATCATTGGTGTCCAACTCTGCTATACTTTCACTGCTGTACAAGCTTTTATAAAAACAGACGGCTCTTTCTCGAATGTCTATGGGGTTGAAAAAAACGACCCCAGACTCAGCACGCAACGCGTGAATACACTTTTTCTGCCCATTCTTTTTTTCCAAATTAAAAAAGAATTTCGTTGGAGCGTCCATTTGGTCTATGTTTATAAAGCGAGACCGGACCAGCGAACCCTGCACTTTAACCCCTAATAGGTCACTTAATTTTTTTTTCATAAATGAAAGAGTGTCCGATACACTATTGTTCCCATCCGAACCAGCCAATTCTTGGAGTTTTATTATAGATGTCTCTAGTGTGTGCATGGATCTTAACGTCTGTACAGTAATGTTTCTAGTGTACTGCTGACAGAGTTGTTTAATTTGCACTTTACCAAAATCCCACCATTGTCTCAAAGAACTAAAATAGTCTTTTGAAGCTCTAAAAGAGTCCCAGAAAACCTTAAAAGTATCCTTAAAACCTTTATCATTTAACAGGGAGGTGTTAAAATGCCAATAGGCACTTCTCGGCTTAAAAGAATTTAAAACAAATGAACAGCAGACCATACTATGATCAGAGACACCGACAGGGACAATAAAACACTTACTAAATATACCAAACTGATGTTTAAAAGCATAAAACCTGTCCAACCTAGCTAAAGATAAAAACCTGTCCCGACTATGAGCCCAAGTGTACTGTCTTTGAGTGCCATTGATCTGTCTCCATACATCACACAGCTCATGCGTTTTAATAACTTGAATCATTTTCTCACGAGAGGGCTCATGTGGTTCCAGGTGATTCCTGTCACAAGATTGTTCTGTACAATTAAAATCCCCACCCAAAAATAAAAACTCCTCACTATTACATTTTTGCAGTGTTGAATTAAGTGTATCTAAAAACAGCATCCTTTGAATTGCTGAGGTTGGAGCATACACACAAATCAAAACTAAAACAGAAGTTTCAAATACAGCTCGAACTTTTAAAAGTCTGCCTTTTATCACTTCATCAACATCATATGAAATTGGGGCAAAATTCTTTGAGAATAAAACTGCAACACCTCCACTGAGGGAGGTGTTGTGACTTAAAACAGAACAACCTTCCCATTCTTTAGTCCAGTCTACAGTATTATCTGCATCACTGTGTGTTTCCTGGAGAAAAATGACATCCAGTCTCTTTTGAGTGAACACTTCATACAGCGCAGCTCTTTTTCTGATGTCCCGTGCACCATTCACATTCAAAGATGCAACCGAGACTTCACCCATCAGAAAGAGAAAAGATAAAAGAAAACACCAACCCATGACACCACTAAAACTTTAGCTCTTCTCACCACTATCAATACATAAATCAACATTAATCTTATTCACAATTTTCTTTAATCTATAAACTTCTTTATTCGTAAAGCAGCCCTCAGACATTAAACGTTTTGACTTCTCAACAAACTGTTTCATATCAGGGAAATATTCACTCACAAACACACCTCGTTTATTTTTGGTAGATTTAAGGAAAAGTCTAATATCATCCATGTCATAACAGCGACCAGCACAATCCAGCTGTGACAGAGAAGCACAAGATGAGTCAGACTCACTATCACTGTCTCTATCCTCATGAGCATCATCAGCAACTACAGCCTTCTTTGCACTTTTAGAATCACACACTTCTTCATTTTTCCTCCGTTTAACAGGTACTTTAAACAGTGTCTGTTCTACCTCCATATCAATGCCATCATCCTCACAAACATTAGACATCACAGAGAGCGCGTTACTTACAGTTTCTCCTTCGCGTAGCGCACAGTTTCGCTTGTCGGTACTGATAACACCCTCGGTCGGTTTGGAAAACGGCGAAAAATCCGCGGATCGCTCGGTCTCACTTACTTCGGGCCGTGACCGGTTCGCCGAAGGCCGATCCTCCGCGGTCGCCTCCGGTTCACCCCGCACCATCGTAGGCCGATCGCCCGCAATCGCACCCGGCACAGGTCCGTCCGCCGCAGGCGGAACATTTGCGTTGTTCTTTGTTTCTGGACAATCACGGACTAAATGGCCAACATTACCACAGCGGAAACATTTGAAATTATTAGTGGTTGCAAAGATCGTGTAGTCAAACTCATCGCAACGAAACTTAAAAGTCAGGTCCAACTCAGAGTCCTCATCAATGATCATGTACACGAAGCGTCTGAAAGAGACGACATGTTTTAATAAAGGAGACACTGATCTCATAGGAATCTTCTTAATTGGAGAAACTAATTTACCGTACCGGGAAAGAGACTGTTTTAGCATTTCATCACTGATGAATGGAGGGACATTTGAAAGCGTCACTTTTTTAGATGGCATTGATAAGGGAAGCACCGGAGTAAAAAGCCCCTCAACAGTGATTCCCCGTTCAACCAGCTCATTCGCTTTCTCAACCGATTTTAAAAAAATAACAATAGCATTATTCATCCTGGACGCTGATAAAACACAATCGTGGCCCACCACTTCACCAATGGCCAAACAACAATCCTCCACACTCACCGCAGACGCCACTTTCACAGCGTGACGCCGCGTGAGGGAGCTTAAGGCCGGCAAACCCGGGGCCGCCATGCTTCCAGCACACACGGCCCAAAAACACAGTTTCACACAGAAAAACAACAAATAAAACAGATTAGACAATCAAAAGAAAATTAACAAGAAAAAGAAAGAAAAAGCAAAAACAAACAAAGACGTTTTTGGTACTATGGCCAAAAAACGCGCTCTCAGCTCAAAGACGCCCTGCTCTCAGCTACGCTCAGACAGAGAGAGAGAGAGAGAGAGATAGAGAGAGAGAGACAGAGAGAGAGAGAGAGCGAGTGAGAGAGAGAGAGAGAGAGAGAGTGAGAGTGAGAGTGAGAGAGTGAGAGTGAGAGAGAGAGAGAGAGAGAGAGAGAGAGAGAGAGAGAGAAGAACATCTCTCATCTGAATTTCATCTGAGTGTTTGTGAGTTTCAATGAGACTCCGTCAGAGGTCTGAAGAAAAGACGTTCTCTAGTGAATTAAACATCAGGAGATCTTTCAGCGAGAGTCAGCGTGAAGCTGTCAGACCAAAAGGAAAAAGGCAAACATTTCCTGAATGTTCTTCCTCCGTGATCGTGAGGCAAATCCACTCCTTCACTTTGATAAAGCGCTTTAGAGATCAACCTTCTGCTTCCTGGAAGAGTGTCAGATACTCCACAACCACTCGTTCACAAGCCCAAACAAAACTCTACATGCAGAATGTTAAACTTCAATGTCTTCATGTCAGCTCCAGATTCATCAAGGTTCTGATTACTGCAGGACAGACGTCAGGCTGATGACTCACACTTCTGAGATCTTTTCTCATCAAATGAATGTGTTTGCTGTAGATCTCTCAAGATTCAAAGAAAATGTTACATTGCCAAAGCACAGAAGAATTAAACATTGTGCACAAATCCAGATTAAGATCAAAACAGAAGTATATAAGCATCACTATATACATCTCAATATAAAGAGAAACGCATCGGTGAAAGTTCTCAGTGAGGTTGACAGGTTCCCATTATGAAGCCCCAGAGAGCTGTGTGATCAGTGTAGTGCTGTCCTTCCTTCAGGAGAAGAGCTTCTCTCCCTCTCTACGCTCAAGCTGTGTAGCACCACCATCGCTGCAAGTCACACACTTGTGGTCGGTACTCTCGGACAGCTCGACCTGCTCATCAGATTCCTCCCCGACCGCACTCCGTACCCTCTTGGGACCTTAATGTGGGCCTAGGAACTCCGTTTGGGACCGACAGGGCCCAAGTGTGACGGTACAGTTCTAGCAGGTCCGGGTTCTGTTCTAAGCTGTGTTGAGTGGGACACAACAGAACCAGATCATCTGCATAGAGCAGACATCTCTCTCTCTCTCTCTCTCTCTCTCTATCTCTCTCTCTCTCTCTCTATCTCTCTCTATCTCTCTCTCTATCTCTCTCTCTCTCTCTGTCTCTCTCCCTCTCTCTCTCTCTCTCTGTCTCTGCGCATGTGCGAGTGTAGTAGGGCGAGTGAGCGTGCTGGCTAAAGCGAGCGTGAATTTGAGCATTTTGAAAGTGTTTTCCCTTTTTTTCCACTCCTTTGGTCTTAACAAATTGTTTTGAGATTACTGAGTATTAAAAGCCGGTCGCGACTTTTGTCGCGTGCCGGTATGGCCTCTGAAGTTAAACAGGGAGTTTCGCACCTGTCGTTGCGTAATGCATGCAGGTGTGTACCTGAATTTGGCGTGAGCGTGGAGGATGTTCTCGTGGTGGTGGGAGAAAGTATTGGGTTCGACAGTATTCTCTCAGCATCGCGAATGAACAAAGCAGTCATCGTGTTTCTAAAAACAGAGCAGTTAGTTAACCAGGTAACTGAGAATGGATTATGGATTAAGGAAATCTTTGTGCCCGTTACTCCTTTAACGGCCCCAGCAACTAAAGTCACTATTTCTAATGTACCGCCTTTTGTCTCAAATGACGCGATTGTTAAAGAACTAACCCGATTCGGTAAAATCGCAAGTCCTGTCAGAAACATCCCATTAGGATGTAAGAACAGTGATCTCAAACATGTTTTGTCGTTTAGGAGACAAGTGCTAATGTTTCTGACTTCAGCAGAGCGCACATTAGAGATCTCGTTCCGTGTAAGTCATGGAGATGGATCATATATGCTGTATGCAAATACCAACAATTTAAAGTGCTTTGAATGTGGAAATATAGGCCATAAACGCTTCTCCTGTCCTAATAAAAAAGAGGATGTTGAACAGCAGCTGCCTGTTAATATCACTGAAAATGGATCAGCTCATCAAAATGAAACCAGTGACACTGAGGATAATACGGCAGCAGCACAGGATAAACAAGTACCTAACAAAACAAAAAAAAGGCCGTTAGAGGAAGTCTACGGGCACAACGAGGTGAGTGAAAGCGATGCTGGTATGGATGTGTAGAGTAGTGAGCAGGCTGGATGTAGTTCTGCGCTTGACATAAATGATGATGATGATGTTGAGGTAGCAAAAGAGAATGAGATTGTATCTCAGGCTGTTATACAAATAGCTGAGGAATGCTCGGTTGATGATACAGATGGGTTATCTCAGTACACAGATGACTGTATGAAAGATGATGGACATTGGTCTGAAGGGTCAGAAATGTCAAAAGTAGAGACAGAGGATTTGTACACTGTGGCGCAAATTAATGCTTTTCTGGATGAGACAAAAGGCCAAAGCATTGAAGTGAGTGATTTTTTCCCAGACTCTGATAAGTTTATCTCTTCTGTAATGTGGGCAAGGAAAAATTGCAATAATGATGAGTTATCAGAACAGAAACGGTTTAGGTTAAAAAAACATATAACTGATATTCGGAAAAAGTTTAAGAAAGGAACAGGGAAACAAAGAAGAGGAAAATACAACTAATCCTTATGGCTATTACACATCTCCTTCTGACTGTTTTTTTCTAACTCTTTTCCTTCTTATGGAAACTCTACGTGTGGGATCCCTAAATGTGAATGGGATGAGGGATAAGAGTAAAGCTGCTACAGTGATTGAATTCATTAAACTAAAGAAATTAGATGTTATCTTCTTACAAGAGACGCACAGTGATGTAAATAATGAGGTTGAGTGGCGATTGTGGTGGAGGAATGAATGTGTATTCACACATGGCACTAACTTGAGTGCAGGAACTGCTATTCTTTTCTCTCCCTCCATAAAAGCAAACATTTTGGAAAAAAGTGAAATTGAACCAGGAAGATGTTTAGCGGTCAAGGTTGATTTAAATGGCCTTGTCTTCATGTTTGTAAGTGCATATGCACCAAATATTTGCACCGAAGTTTTACTCACAATTATACTCACCTGAAGACTTAGACATCCCGACACAAAATAGATTCCTACAAGATCTCCCATGTTTAAACGAAGAAGATAAACAGACATTGGACTCTGGACTAACTTTTGCGGAATTTAGTAATGCTGTAACTTATCTTTCATCGGGTCGTACCCCAGGCATAGATGGACTTCCTGGTGAATTTTATAAACATTTCTGGACAACATTTGGATCTGACTTATTTGAGGTGCTCAAGGAATGTAATCGTACTGGTTTTCTACCTAAGAGCTGCCAACGGGCTGTCTTATCATTGCTTCTGAAAAAAGGTGATCTTACCCTGTTAAAGAACTGGAGACCTTTGGCTATTCTGTGTACTGAATATAAACTTTTCTCAAAGTGCCTCGCCAACAGATTGAACAAAATATTTTTCAAAATTATACACAAAGATCAATCATACTGTATAAAAAACAGATGTATTGCTGATAACTTGCATTTGGTACGTGATGTCATTGATCATGCAATGTGTAATAATATTGATATAGGAATACTGTCACTTGATCAGGAGAAAGCGTTTGATCGTGTTGATCACCAATATCTTTTTAAAGTATTAGAAGCTTTTGGGTTTGGAGAGAATTTTAGGAAAATGATAAAGTTGTTGTACAATAATGCAACATGTATGGTAAAGATAGCAGGAGGCCTAAGTGTCCCTGTTAAGGTACAGAGGGGTATCAGACAAGGATGCCCAATTTCTGGTCAGCTTTATAGCTTAGCCATAGAAGCTCTTCTATGCAAACTAAGAGAGAATCTAATAGGTTTGAAGGTACAAGGTGCTAGGTTTAATGATAATGTAAAAATTTCAGCTTATGCTGATGATATTACTGTTGTTTTAAGGGATGATAAAGATGTACAGGCTTTAAGAGAGATTTTATTAAGTTATGGTCAAGCTTCATCTGCAAAAGTAAACTGGGCAAAAAGTGATGCACTGTGGTGTGGTCTAGACCACAACACTCCAGTTCTCCCAAGTGATTTAAAATGGGGAAAATCTGGGTTAAAATATTTGGGGGTGTTTTTAGGAAGGGAGGATTACAAGAGGCAGAATTGGGAGGGCCTGGTGGAGAAGGTGTGTGCTCGGTTGTCTTGCTGGCATTGGTTGCTACCACAGTTATCCTATAGGGGGAGAGTCATGGTATGCAACAACCTTGCAGCCTCAACGCTATGGCAGAAAATTAACATTCTGGAACCTCCTGAAGACTTGGTTGAAAAAATCCAAAAATGCTTAACAGATTTTTTTTTGGTCCGGTAACCACTGGATAAAAGCATCAGCTTTGTTCCTGCTCAGACAAGAATGTGGACAAGGACCGGTGGACATAAAAAGCAGAATTAAGACATTCAGACTACAGACAGTAAAAAGATTCCTCTACGGTGTGAATGTAAGCTGGTCTGGAGTAACGTGTGCCCTCCTTAGAAGAGCAGGAGGGATGGGACTGGATAAACATCTGTTTCTCCTGGACATTAAAAATGTGGATTTGACTGGACTAACCTCTTTTTACCACTCAGTGTTCAAAGCCTGGAGGACTCTTAATATCTTAAGAGACATCACGGACGAGGGAGGTCTCTGGTCAAGGGAGGAACCCCTGATGCACAATCCTATAGTGGACTCAGCGATTTAAAATCACCATCGATGAGGAATCTTCTGAAGGCTGCAGGAGTTGTCAAGATTGGACATTTAATGACTTCAGATGGATGGATGTCTCCTGAAATGTTAGCCTCCAAGATTGGAATAAGATCAATTCGTCGGACACAAAGACTGTTAAATGAAATTCTTGAGGGTCTTTCAACTGAATTTAAATGCAGTGTGGAAACAACTAATGAAGACA
>CM017895.1:389739-409845 GCA_008369825.1 Triplophysa tibetana | reverse complement strand
CTTTTATTTTTTGGTTTGTTTAGTTCGTTTTTTGGGGTCGGTCGTGGGGTTTTCCCCTCGCGTGGCCATGGCGGACTCACGAGTTGGTGTTCTAAAGAATCTCACGCGGCGTCACGGTGTTAAAGTGGCAGCCGCGGTGAGTGTTGAAGATAGTTGTTTGGCAATGGGTGAAGTTGTTGGCCACGACAGTATTGTGTCGGCATCTAAAATGAATAGTGCTGTGTGGTTTTTTGAAGTCAGTTGAAAAAGCAAACGAATTAGTGGGAAAAGGGAATTGTCGTAAATAATCTCTTTACACCTGTTCTTCCGCTTTCAACACCCTCAAAAAAAGTCACTTTGTCTAATATCCCACCTTTTGTTTCTGATGATACACTGGTTAAGATTCTTTCCGCTATGGAAAGCTGGTTTCACCTATCAAGAAAATCCTCATTGGTACTGCTTCACCACTGTTAAAGCATGTAGTTTCTTTTAGAAGATTTGCCTACATGATTTTGAAAGATAGTGAAGAACTTGACTTGACTTTTAACATTAAGGTTGACAACTTTGACTATGTTTTCTATGCCACAACGGATAAGATGAAGTGCTTTAATTGTGGTGGGGTAGGCCATCTGATTCGGAATTGCCCTAAAAGAAATAAAGAGGATAATGCATCAACTGATGGGCAAAACATGGAGGTTAGTCTAAACAGTGATGATGAGGAAAGGGTTGTAGCAAAGACTTCTAATGCTCCCATTTTGAGTGTAAAAAAGGTGACTGTTGTAGAGAATAATGGTAGTGTTTCTGAAGCTCAGGATGTAGTTTCTGATATCACTGAACCAGTAGTGTCTTTGCAGGAAGATGAGGTGAATGCTACTGCTGTAGTGAGTGAAGGAGTCAGTGATATCATTACTGAATCAGTTTTGACAAAGGATAAAAAGGATAATGTGAAGTGTCAATTGTTCGAACTGTGTGACGATGTTGATCTAGAATCAGATACAACTGCGTTTAAAATTCCAGGTAAAAGGAAAGGTTCAAGTGAAGTTCAAAGTGTAAAACAGAAAAAACAAATATTGTTGACGATGATGATGATGACAAGGAAGGGATGGAAAGTGGGAATGAATCTTCGGATTCAAATTTCAGTTTTTCTCAAAGAGCTTCATCCAGTCGTGATTATGAGGTAGAAGACATTAAAATATTCCTCAAAGCAACGAAAAATAAAAGAGGAGTACGTGTGTGAATACTTTCCAGACATCAAACAATTTGTTGACAAAACGAAGATGTCATGGCGGAAAGCTTGTTCACAAATAAAGAAATTTATCGGTTAAAGAAAATTGTAAGAATTTTAACCCTGATCTTGTAAATGATAATAGCTAAAAAGACAAACTTGACGCATGGGTTTCTAGTTTTGTTTTTATCAGCTTTTGTTTGTTTTTTATTTTTTTCTTTTCTTTTAAACATGAATGAAATTAATATTGCTTCCTTGAATATTAATGGAGCAAGAGATTGTAAGAAAAGAATGGGAATTTATGAATTTGTGAAACAAAATAAGTTAGATGTGGTGATGCTGCAGGAAACTCATAGTGATCTAAAAAATGCTTCTGATTGGGCTAGAGAGTGGGGTGGGCTTTCGTTTTTGAGTCATAATACTTCACTTAGTGGTGGAGTAGCCATTCTTTTTGCGAAAAGTTTTAACCCACATTCTTTTCAAGCAGAAGAAATAGTAAAAGGTAGACTTTTAAAAATAAGAGCAAACTATGACAAGAATGTTATTATTTTATTTGTGTGTACTGTCCTGTCTCTGCAATAGAGAGAATGGTATTTTTAAATAATTGTGTTCTGTGTTACAAAAATGTAATCAAGAGAGAGTTTTGTTTTTGGGCGGAGATTTTAACTGCACTGAATCTAATCTAGATAGGAATCATTTAGAACCTCATATGCCTTCTAGAAATCGATTGATTCAATTTGTTAAGATGCATGAATTGTGTGATGTTTGGAGACGACAAAAGGGCATGCAAAAACAGTATACTTGGACTCATGCGCGTGATAGAATCATTTCTATGGCAAGATTAGACAGATTTTACATTTTCAAACACCATTATAATGTTATAAGGAACTGTCACATTGTACCTGTTAGTTTTTCTGACCATTGTATGGTCAAATGTTCAGTTTTTATAAAATCTTTTAAAACCCCAAAGTGCTTATTGGCATTTAACACTTCTTATTAAGTGACAAACATTTTAAAGAATGTTTTAATTTTTTTGGGAGGATTTTAAAACTAAGAAAGGTTTTTATAACTCTATACAACAATGGTGGGATGTAGGAAAAACCCAAATTAAACAGCTTTGTTTACAGTTTACTCGAAACATCACTACAGAGAAACTTTTAGGATGAGTGTCTTGGAGGCTGATATTTTAAAACTTCAAGAATTGGCAGAGTCTACTGGTACAAGAGGTTTCTTAGACTTACTTTTAGATAAAAGAACAAAATTGGCTGATCTACTTGGCTCTAGGACACAGGGGGCCTTGGTCAGGTCGAAGTTTCATAATGTGAATCAAATGGATGCCTCAACTAAATTATTTTTAATTTAGAAAAGAAGAATGGTCAAAGTAGAACCATTCATGCTTTAAGATCTGAATCTGGAACTCTTTTGACAGATCCTTCGGGTATTCGCCAGAGGGCAGTTAGGTTTTATGAGAATTTATATAAAAGTGAAGTTGCTGTAGAGCTAGAAAATGAGGGTGAGTTCTTCTTTGAGAACTTACCTCAGGTGCCTGAAAGCATCAACACTGGAATTTCTGGCCCTCTGAGTATGAGTGAACTACAGAAGGCACTTCAAGGGATGGTGTCTGGAAAGACACCAGGTATCGACGGTATACCAGTGGACTTTTACAAGTCTTTTTGGTCGACAATAGGAGAAGATCTCCTAGAAGTGTTGAACACCAGTCTGGTAAGGGGTAAACTGCCTCAAAGTTGCCGAAGAGCTGTGTTGACCCTCCTACCGAAAAAAGGAGATCTTGGAGATATAAAGTGTTGGCGTCCGGTTTCCTTGCTCTGCAGCGACTATAAGCTTTTATCGAAGATCTTAGCTAACAGACTGGCTAATGTAATGGATATTGTTATTCATCCTGATCAAACCTACTGTGTCCAGGTAGATCGATATTTGACAATATCTTTTATTCGTGATTTTTTTTGAAGTTTCCAAGATGCTAAACTTAAATTGTGGTTTTATTTCGCTAGATCAAGAGAAGGCTTTGATCGGGTAGAACACTGTTTTTTATGGAAGGTTTTAAATGCTTTGGTTTTAGTGATAGTTTTATTAACTACATCAAAGTTCTTTATAATGATGTTGAGAGTATTCTAAAGGTAAATGGTGGTTTATGTACTCCTTTACAGTTTTTAGAGGCATAAGGCAGGGCTGTGCATTATCTGGTATGTTATATTCTTTAGCAATTGAGCCTTTGCTAAATCAGATAAGGTGTAAGCTTAAAGGTGTTTCTTTACCAGAATGTAGGAGTAGATTCACACTGTCGGCCTATGCAGATGACGTGACTGTATGTATCAATGGACAAAGTGATATTCAGGCTTTATTAAATTTGTTGAAAACTTTTAAAAAGATATCTTCTGCCAATATAAACTGGAAAAAAAGTGAAGCTTTTTTAATAGGTGATTGGAAATATGATAAACCAAAACTTCCTATGGGCCTAGAGTGGGGAAAAGTTGGTTTTAAATATTTAGGAGTTTTTATTGGAGATGAAGCAGTTACACAAAAGAACTGGGAGGGTATAATTGATAAAGTTAAAGGTCGACTTGAGAAATGGAAATGGCTTCTTCCAAAAATGTCTTTTAGAGGGCGAGTTCTAATTGCTAATAATTTAGTGGCTTCTTCGCTGTGGCACAAGTTTGCTTGTTTAGATCCCCGTTAACTTTGTTAACAAAACTACAAGCACTGCTTGTGGACTTTTTCTGGGATAAGCTGCATTGGGTCCCGCAAAGTGTTTTATTTCTGTCCAAAGAAGAAGGTGGTCAGGGACTGATACGTCTACAAAGTAGAATAGCTGCATTCAGATTACATTTTGTTCAAAGACTTTTAACTACTTCAGATGTTTTTAACTGGAATGCTGTAGCAAGATTGATTTTGAAAAGGTTGGGTAATTTTAACTTAGGCAGGACAATTTTTTGATGGAGCCACTGAAATTAAGTTTTCCTATGTTACCTACTTTTTATAGGAATGTTTTTAAAGTGTGGAATCTTTTTACTTTCAAAAAGTGGAAGACTCAACATCTCTTTACTGGCTACTAGAAGAACCTTAATCCACGGGAAGCGTTTGGACTTAACAAACCATTTTTTCCTTCCCGGACTAAACAAAGCACTTATTGACAATAAGATAGTAACTCTTGGCCGTTTGCTGGAAGTAGCTGGACTTGATTTTAAAAACAAGGAAGCAACATCTCGATGTCTTGGAATCAATTCTACTCGCGTTATAGCACAACTTCTTCAGAGATGGGAATGTGCTAAGTGATGAAGAGAGACTTTTGCTATTGGACTATAAAAACAAACGTGTAATCCAGACCCGGAAGAGGTTTTTCCAGGTTTGTTGTTTTCTCTTAAATTGGATGGGTGTGCTGGTTTTTACCTTGAACAAGTTGATTCTTTGAGTGTTGATTTTGTTTCCTGTGACAGAAAACTTTTGTATAAGTACTGTGTAATTGTTTTAACAAGAAAAAGTTGAATAATAGGATAGACACACCTTGGCGTGTTTTTTTTAAGTTGACTGAAGACGAAAAACCAGAATGGAGAATTTTTTACAAACCACCATTGACCAAAAAAACAGGAGACCTACAATGGAGAATTGTTCATGGTGTTATTGCAGTTAATGCTTTTACTTCTGTTTTAAATCCCGAAAGCACTGATAAGTGTCCTTTTTGTGATGACAGAGAAACTATTTTTCATGCTTTTTAAACTGTTGTAGACTTGAACCACTGTTTTCTGTTTTAAAAGATGTTTTTAAAAAATGTAATGAGGTATTCTCACAAGAGTTTTTCATTTTAGGATGTAAATATGTCCTTAAAAAAAAGTTTGTATGTCAACTGCTTAATTTTGTGGTGGGACAAGCAAAAATGGCCATCTATTTGAGCAGGAGAAAAAAAATTGAGCAAGATGTAATACAAACATTGTTGTATTGTTTTTTAACCTGGTGCAATCTAGAATCTTAATTGATTTTTATTATTATAAAAGCATTGATGATCTGCTTTCTTTTGAAAATATTTGGAGTTGTAATGATGCCTTATGTGTTATTTTTGAAGATGAATAATTTTCACACTTATTGATTTATTTCTAGTTTTTTTGTTTTGTTTTTTGGAGGCTATATCATTGTAACAAGATGATTTTTTGTAAATAAAAGCTTTGTGAATCTCTCTCTGTCTCTCTCTCTCTCTCTCTCTGTCCCTCTGTCTCTCTCTCTGTCTCTCTCTCAGATTCAAAGGAGCTTTATTGGCATGATAAAAGAAAATTTACATTGCCAAAGCACAAGATTAAATATAAACATGCACAAATACAGATTAAGATAAAAATAAGATAGAATAAAATTAAAGTCTATAAGTAAAATTATATATATAAACATCTCAATATAAAGAGAAAAGATTTAATTAAAGTTCTCAATGAGGGTGATAGTGTCAGTTTGTGTGTGTTGTTCTGTCAGTGTTGTTTTGTGTTGTGCTGCTTGTTCTTTGCTCGTGGCAGGACTTGACATATCTTGAGCAGGTTTGAGCTTCTTGAGTTTCTCCAGTATGTATGAGATCTTGTCCTTTTGTTGAAACTGGTCAAAGTCTTGTGTAAGTTTGTAAACTGGGGGAAGAATGTTTCTCTGATGTGTGTGTAGTTGGGACAGGAGAGGAGAAAGTGCAGCTCTGTTTCCACTTGATTGTGTGTGCAGTGTGGACACAGTCGCTCTTCTCTCGGTGTCCATGTGTGTCTGTGTCTGCCCGTCTCTACAGTGAGAGCTGCTGATCACTGAGTCTGTACATGCTCAACACTTTTCTTAGTTAGGATCTGATACGCTTGTGAGGTATTCTGACACTTTATATTCTCTCTTTAGTGACATAGCATTCCAGTTTACTTTGCTGAGCTGTTGTTGCTTCTGTCCAGTGTTTGAGATATTTCTCTTTTTGTCTTTGATCATTTGGTTTAGTCTGGCTGGGGTTTGGGGGGGCTAGAGTTAGTTGTGAGATCAGTTGGATGAAGGGTTTCTCTCTGGGCTCAGCTCTTGATGTCTTAAGGCTTTGTGATGGAGTGTGTCTGTGTCGCTGTTCTTAAGGTGCGTGTAGAATTTTAAAGCTCTTTTTTGTATTTTAATGATTAGAGGATACAGTCCTATTCTGCTCTGCAGGCGTTTGTTTGAGTTTTTCTCTGTACCCGTAGAATGTTTTTACACATTTCTGTTTGCAGAATCTCTATTGGGTGTTTGTCCCATCTGCTGAACTCTTGGTTGGCGAGAGGACCCCAAACCTCACTTCCATACAGCGCCATCGGTTCTATAATTGATTGTATTATTTTCAGCCAGATTACGGTTGGGATGTCAATTTGATATTCTTTTTGATTGCGTAAAAGGCTCTTCGTGCTTGTCTCTCAGGTCATTTACAGCCTTGTTTAAGTTTCCGGTGTTACTTATGTTTATACCAAGATATGTGTAGTTCTTGGTGTGTTCTAGGGGCACGTTGTTTAGTTTGAAACGGTTATGTTGGTTTTGGCTACTGGGCTTTTTTGGAATATCATGACTCGAGTCTTTTTAAGGTTAACCGATAGGGCCCATGTTTGGCAGAAAGTGTGCAGGGTGTCCAGATGTTGCTGTAGACCCTCTTTGTGGGTGACAGCAGCACCAGATCGTCTGCAAACAGGAGGCATTTCACTTCGGTGTCTTGTAAGGTCGGACCAGGTGCTGGTGACTGTTCTAGAGCTCCAGCTAATTCATTCATGTAAATGTTAAATAGTGTAGGACTTAGACTACAGCCCTGTCTCACTCCACGACTCTGGGAGAGAAAGTCTGTGTGCTTGTTGCCAATTTAACTGCAAATGTGTTATTGGTGTACATTGATTTGATGATGTCGTAGGTTTTTCCTCCGAAAAGGTTTTTCTCTCTCTCTCTCTCTCTCTCTGTCTCTCTCTCTCTCAATTCAGTTCAATTCTCTCTCTCTCTCTCTCTCTCTCTCTCTCTCTCTTCTCTCTCTCTCTCTCTCTCTCTCCTCTCTCTCTCTCTCTCTCTCTCTCTCTCTCTCCCCCTCCCTCCCTCCTCCATACCCTCCTTTCTCGTCTCGTCCCCTTCTCTCTCTATCTCTCCTCTCTCTCTCTCTCTTTCTCTTTTCTTCTCTCTCTCTCTCTGCTCTCTCGTCTCTCCTCTCTCTCTCTCTCCCTCCTCCCTCCCTCCCTCCCCCTCTCTCTGTCTGTCTGTCTGTCTGTCTCTCTCTCTCTCTCTCTCTCTCTCTCTTTCTCTCTCTCTGTCTCATCTCTCTCTCTCTCGCGCTCTCTCTCTCACTCTATCTCTCTCTCTCTCTGTCTCTCTCTCTCTCTGTCTCTCTCTCGCTCTCTCTGTCTCTCTCTCGCTCTCTCTCTCTCTCTCTCGCTCTCTCTCTTTCTCTCTCTCTGTCTCTCTCAATTCAGTTCAATTCCTCTCTCTCTCTCTCTCTCTCTCTCTTTTTGAGAACATGTGTTTGTAATAATTCCTATATTTTCTGTGTACGGTCTATGATGAGGCATTAGAGAAACAGGTTTAATGATGAACATTTCTATCATCAGAAGAGCAGAAGCGGCTCTGTCACTGTTTAATCCTTTGAGTTTCTGGAGCTGGCGGGCTGCTTTTGACTTTTAATCCGTGTTAAAAAGACATCAGCCCACAGTGTCAGCGCTGATATTAACATCAACACCCACGGACACGCTCCAAACACACGTGTGAATGTTCTTCACGTGATGGACAACTGCTGAACCTTCATTCAGTCGTGTGCTTTATTTTTCACACTAGTTTACGGGCCGAGAAACATTTTTAATCCGGTGAATTTATCACACCGCAACAGGATGCAGAATTTCGGGGGAGGCGATTGCCAAAAGAAATCTATAAAATGGAATCCTATTAAAGCTCATAAACAAGCGTACGGCGCTTCCTACACACAACATGAGCGGAAGAGAAATGTGCTCGCTGTAAATCACGCCTCACGCATGTTTGATGCTTCATATGTCTGAGAGATGGATCATAGTCTGCTGCAGTGCATTCTGGGAGCAGATGAATGGTGTCTGGTATTTGTCACACTTTTATAACACAGTAACGTCTGTGAGAAGCTGATCTGATGGAAGACTAACAGATGCTTCTGCTGAACTCACTTTCTATCGTTAAACCACAGAAAGCAGATACTGAAGGTCCTGAACATCAGCTGCTTGATGATCGCTTCTCAGGAAACACTTTGAATAAACATGTGCAGAGATCAGATGGTGTTGAGGAGAAGCTCTGTAGTGTTTGCTGGACACCTGTAATCATTTAATCTGGCCAAAGGAGATCTGGAGAGCAAAGAGGAGGAGAAAGATCTGTCTGGAAGAAAATCATACAAAATATAAATACACAAATAAAGTAAAAGACAATAGCCCTCGTTTACAACAATACTTCTGTTTTGTTATTCTCCTCCTCACCTCCTCTCATCATCATCTTTCCTTCTTTATCTCCTCCTCTCCACATCTCTACTCTGACTCTATCTCCTCCCTTCTTCTTTTCTCCTCTTTTCTCCATCCCCTGTCCTCTCCTTCTATCTTAACCACATCTCTCTTCTTTTCTCCTCTCTCATCATCTCTCCTCTCTTCTCCTTCCCTCCTCTTTTCTCCTCCCCTCTAATCATCTCATCTCTCCTCTTCTCTTCACCACATCCTCCTTTCTTCTTCTTCTCTCCTCCTATCTTCACCACATATCTCCTCTCTTCTTCTTCTACCCTCTCCTCCTCTCTTTCCCACATCTCTCCATTCCTGTCTCCTCTCTTCTCATCCTGTAGTGTTTCTCTTCTCTTCTGTGATGTATTTCTAGTCTTGTGGGTCAGAAGCGCTGGTGATGCAGCAGTGAAGTAGAGTCTGAAGTGGTTTGTTTGAATCATGATGCTCAGTGAGATTGGAGATGTTTCTCTTCTCTCTCGTTCATCGCTCCAGCAGAGACACTCACAGCAGAACACACATCAGAAAGTAAAACCCTGTGTGTTTCCATAAACGTCCCGCGGCGCATGATTATACAGCACCACTGAGAGAAAGACACACACCTGTCTCCTCCTCACGGTTACCGTAGAAACGATCTTTCACCTCCGACTGACACGCATCATTTCCGACGTTTAATGAATGGTAATTAACCCGTTTTAAATAAAAGGTTAATTGTGTATCAGAAAGTGATTCATGCTCTTCAGTTTTGTGTGGTATAAACAGACGTGACCCTCACAGAAATGATCACGGCATCTGCTAAATCTCCAAACTCACCCGTCTGCCATCGCTTGGACAAACAGATCAGATCCTCTCAGAGCTGCCAAATTTCCAGCAAACTTGAGAATTTGCATGAAAGAATCTAAAACACATCATACGTTTATAAAGTATTCTTTAATGATGGGGAAATTTCATCAGTCAATTTTCCTCTTTTATTTATAATAGAACACTAATATTGTAAAGATTGTGTATCCGGACAGAATCGTAATTTAAGAAAACATTTATGTTTGTGTTCGAGATGAACACTGTAATTCTTTCTTGCTGTTGCCGTTTCATTTTCCTGCTGTCTCTCGACTCTCCAATGTTCTTTCTTTTCTTTTGTCACCCTGCGTTTGTCTGCAGGTCTTGCGAGTTAGTGTAATGGGACCATCTCAGCGTGTCATGGCGGAACATTTCTGAACATTCAGGAAGTAACACACATCATCAGGGAGGGCAGACGACTCGGCTGTCTGCGGCGTCTCCGCGCCGCTCTGATGCCTCCGGTAACACGTCGCTCTGAGAGGAAAATGGAATTCGCCTCAGACGGCGGAAGCCGGATGAGAGCAGCGCCGGGAAGACTATCAATTTCACAGCATCACAAAACAGCTCTCCGTGCGCCAGCGGCGACTGCGTGTGACTGACAGACACCAAACGAGCTCGGCCTCTGCACGTTCTGTGGAGAATTTCAAAACGTTCACCTGCGGCCGCAGAGAAAAGGGAATTTGTCCGAGAAAGCAGTTAAGCGTCATCACAGGATGGCGTCTGTTTAAAGGACACGAGCACATGACTTTACCCAGTTATTCAGATCAGAGATGAATGCTCCTGTTGAAAACATTACCCACAATCCTACAAAAAGTGCTAAATACTGAACCAAGCAAAAAAGGTGTCAACCCTATTACAATAGAAAAGTTTTATGATCTGTGCCAAAACAATGAATAACTTAATTGAATGATTAAATAAAAGGAATCATTTATTTTTGTAGTTTTTGCCTTTATTTGTACAGGGGGTGGGATCAGGAAAGGACCACAAGCCGGGAATCGAAGTCGGGTCACCCGGAGCGCAACAGGGCCATATGTAACCACAAGGCTTTCGGCTCAGACGATGAATAACGTATTATTCATCAAATGATAGACTGTGTTTACAGTCACTACACCCTTTTTTGGTGTAACATACAGGGGCGATAATAGTATTTTCATTTTAGGGGGGATGAGCCCCCAATAAGGGTATGATGAAAAAAAAGGGGTTGAATACTACTAACCTTATTGCTATCTACTATTTCATTGTATTCCCTGTATTTCATATTTGGGAGTAGGAGTACTGACTGAGCCATATACAACACTGTAAAAAAATTTGAAACATTTAGATGTGACCAGTCACTAGAAAATTTGAGTTGGGAATGTAGATTTTTTTTACAATGAAGACCTCCTGATTCATTATTCACTGTACAAACACAAGTACACACGTTTCATTTAAAGTAACAACATGAATTATCAATTTGCTACTTCTATAAATCAATTATTTATAATAAAACACAAATCCCTTTACTCTACTCTTACTCTAATGTATCATGATACACTAATGATTCATTATTACTTAATGTATTTAATACAACAAAACAAAATAACTCCACATGATGTTTCTCTCTCTGTGTCATTTGTTGCTTTCAGACAATGATGTGTGTATTTAACCATTTCTGTGCATGGCTGCATAATGTAATGCCGAGATACACCTTAATATGTTTTACATTTTAAAAAGTAAATTCAAATAAATCATGATCGTTTTCTAAATATGTTGTCATGGGTGTTAATCGCTTCATTTTTGTTGGAAGAAAAAACAACTATCACACTGTGATAAGGGCTGAAGGTGAACGCAGCGCAGACGTACAGCTATTGGATGAGAAACCGAACATTATATTGGTCCAGTAACATTATGTAAACTGCAATTAAAAGAAGTGCACCGATGCAGATGTCATATCATATTCATCAATAAATGCACACACACACAAACACACACCTTGTACTCTCTGATGTTCGCTCTGCTCGGCGCCCCTGCGGATTGTATATCGTGCTGAATCCATTCCGACTTAGATCAGGGGAGAAGCCGAAACTTGAGGCATCGTGCCGCCGTTCCAAATTAATTTTTAAAGGGGACTGAAGCGATCACAAATTAATTAATCTAATATTTTTTTAGGGGGGCTGGGCAGAAGTTTAAACAGGGCCTAGTGACGCCCCTGGTAACAGTGTTGAACTTTCTTTCAAGGCTTGTCCGGAAAAGCTCACGCAGGGAATGAAAGCGTTTATGAGCTCATACCTGAATGAGAGAAGAACGCTATTTCATGCCGGGTTGAAGGAACTCTTCCTGTTTTTCTTTTTGAAAAGGGATGCAGACTTTAGATTTGATCAATGTTAAAACAAGCCGTAAAACCACACATCTCTGCAAACCGTCCAATCGTCTGGTCCCATCGATCTTATCGCTTGGTGATTGTGGACAGGATAACAATATGACACAACTAACTCTGAGCAAAGATGGACGCCTCCTCCAAATGCACAAGTGATGCACAGTGGTATGCAAATACATGCTTTGACGGATGAGACCTAACACAATGACTGGATGAGCATTTCCATGGAAGATATTTCATTATATCCATTTATTTGGACCGTTTTACTTGGCGACCAGCAAGCATAACATTTTTTTCTGGAAAGAAGCGCTCAACCTGCCTTTAAGCATTTGATAAATACACATGAAGACTTGCACACATCACAGCAGTTTCGTTTCAAATGATTATTCTGTTCATTCTCCCAGAAAAAGCCTGATGGAGTTCCAGCAGCGTCCACTATCAGCTGAAATGATCCTCGGACCGCCACGGGAAAGAAAAAGATCTACGTTTGACATCTTATTCGAATTACAGGCTGATTTTCTCCCCGCAGGCCGGAGAAACTGTAAAGTTCAACGGCGGATTTCTCACTTTTCTCATTACGGCGGTTTGCTCACAGGCGAGCCATCGATGGAGGCAGAACCGCGGGTCGCCATGTCCTCGTTCTCACACGTTCTCCGGCCAAACGCTGACTTGCCACATCTGCTCTCACTGTAATGGATTTGCTTGCCGTTAAGAGGCTGCGGCTCTCCGGGGAAAAAGCTTAACGCCGCTCACTTTCTGCTGCTCTGGTGATTTATTTTGATTAGGCTGATGAAGTCTTCGCCGTTGCCAGCCCGGAATAATCGACACGTTGTGCCGGAGGTCAACGCGAGCAGCGCGGGTTTATTCAGAACAGAAGCGTTCAGGTGTGAAGACATTGGATTATAACTCCACGCTACCACGTCTAGAAAAGTTGTTAGAGGTCGAGAAAAGAAGTCAACATTCATATGCATTTCATCATTTATCCTCTCGTCTCGATAAAGATTTTCTTTAGCTCTCTGGTAAAAATATCTTTCTAAGCAACACACAGCCTGAAAACAAGACACGTTTGCTGGGCCAGCAAAGCGCTACGTTACAAAAATTCACGTTCTTTAATATTTATGATTGAGTGAGTCTGATTGGTCGACCAACGGCTGTGTTTCTTGAAATCATTATTTTTGCTGACGCGTGCGACGGGGAAACACGAAAGAGAAAGCAGGAGGGGATTGTGGGATTTGGTACAAGAAGGAGGTGAAGCCATTAACCTCGTGTCCTCTACCTCTCGCTCACTTTTCACTACACTTACTGTTTCAAGTGTCTTTCATCAGCTTATTTTCTCACCGATGTGTGACATAAAACATCCCATAAACAGAGAGGAGACGAAAGCAGTTTAGCGTCATCACAGGACAGCAGAGTCCTCGTCTGTTTGAAGGACACGAGCACATGAATTCACCCAGCTATATAGATTACAGAAGAATGCTCCTGTTAAAACATTACCCACAATCCTACAAAAACTGCTCATACCTGTTAATTGTTGTTTTCCAAAATCCAAAAGTGCTTAATACTGAATCAAGCAAAAAAATCATAATCATAAAAGTTTTATGATCTTTGCGTAATCGTATTATTATAATCTTTGTTTGCCTTCATTTGTACAGTAACAGTGAGAGGACAGGCAATAGAATGGGTGAGAGGGGGTGGGGTCGGGAAAGGACCAAAAGCCAGGTCCTTGGGTCACCCGGAGCGCAACAGGGCCGTATGTCTGAGCACTAACCACAAGACTATCAGCTCAGACCACGAAAAACGTATTATTTTATAAATGATAGACCGTGTTTACAGTCACTACACCTTGCAAAATGATAAATATCTTCTTCAGAAATAGAACAAAGGGGCAATTTTTGCTGTAACAGTGTTGAACTTTCTTTCAGAAGAGGCAAAAAGCAAGCGCGGTTGCATACACTTACATTTTTTAATAGAATTCATTTATAACAAATGGAACTCGTGTCAGAAGTACAGAAGGACGCTTCTCGTACAGACGTATCTTTTCACCACTGGCATCTAAGTAGGAAAATAAAAAGCACTTCATTCATTCAGAAAAAAATGAAATCAAATAACAGTTTACATTTACAACTAATCAGAGGTAATTTCATGATTTTTTTAACAAGCCATTTTTTTCTTTACAATTGAATTCATTATTTCAGTCTATGCATCCAGATGTGAGATTCACGGGGAGCAGAGAAACACGTTTCTACTTCAGTCTTCATCTGAAACTGGCTTTGCACCCCGTTACACCATGATTTTTTCTTCATCATCTTTTTTTTTCTGCAAGGACTTGGATCTCTTTTCAGTGTTATTTACATACACACATCTGAAGTTTGAAGGAGATTGGTACAGTCGGGTTCAAGTAAAATCTGTGATGGGACGTGTGAAATCAGCAGGGCAGTGCATAGAGATACAGAGATAAAAAAGTGCAATTCTCCTCGTCCTCACTGCGGCTGAACTCATGCATATTCAAAGAAGATCCAGAACAGCAAAAGAAACCCGCGAGGAGCGCAAGTGACCTCTAGGTGGCGCTGACACTTGACATGGAGCTACGGCGATCCACGACTACAACAACGTTTTGTTGATGAAAACAATTTCGAACAAAATTCAATCAAATTAAATTTGGTTTCGTACAACAGTTTGGCGATTAAAAAGGGGGAGAATGTCTGGAATGCACATCCACAAAGCCAATGAAATCATAGAATTGTCAAATAATAGTCTCATCTGCAAAAATATTTCCTAGCGTATCTTAACATCTAGAGCTATTCATGAATGATTATTTGTCATTTTAACCGAATGATTATTGCGGCGGCTTCCTTTTTTCAAAAAAAAATCCTTCCACACCAAAGAACTAAAGTCAAAATGTGCAGAATCGCTGGTAAGTTCAACGATCTTCACAAGACCAACTCAATGGAATCGATCATGTTTCTCTTTTCATTCCCAGACAGATACACGTTTCTGAACTGTACTCATGCCGTTTAATAAATCAGAAGATGTTTCTAATTCAAAATAGAGAAGAAGAGAATTAACAGTATCGGGCCGTACATTTATTTATAGCTTTCATGGATTTGATTCCTTACCCTTTTTCAGGTTTCTCTGAGCCAGATTAAGGCCACGGAAAATAAAGAGGAACAAAGGAATTACGTATTTGCATATACAATTTCATAGAATATAAATCTGTACGCGTGGGAAATCAATGGCTAAATACTCTTATATGGACTATACTCAAACTATACACCTTGAGAAATGAATATCGTAGAAAAGAAGAGGCATAAATATAAGGCACTCTAAATGCAAACGAATGAAAACACGCCTCGGTCTGCGGAAATGACCTCTGACCTCTCGTCGAGATGAATGATAATGATGATGATGAATATTAAGCACAACATCTGTTTATTGCACAAGAAAAGATACGTTTGTCCTGCTGATGTGCATTCCAGCGGAAAACCTCTTCAGTTCCCTCCAACATCTACACAAACCCATCAGTCCATATATTACAGATTTATAGATATATTTAGATTCATATATTTATATCTCCTCTATAGATCCTCGTGACAATTCACTTTTATATAAATAAAGACATTTCCCTCTCTCTGCTCATGGAAGAACTGAGATTTCTGCCAACCTTTATAATCTGTCCCCCCTCACGAGTCAACGCATGTGTGTGTGTCAGTTCAGACAGGATTGTAATGACAAATGGCACAGAGCGTAAGAGCAGGAGGTGAACATCTGGACATCTACAGCTTAAAAAACAAGAAACATGGTAAAAAAAGAAGAATTAACTGTGATAAATGTCCGAAAAAATGCAACATGGGTCAACAAAAAGAAAAGATTTGTGTTATCCAGACGTGTCATCTATGGATGGCCGGGTGCTTGTGGTTTATAGTTTCTACTCTGATGAAGATGATGACGTTTTTTTTCTCTCCTTCAGTGAAATAACTCCTCGCTTTGATTGAGGACAGAACAGAAATTCTCTTGACGTTGTGTATTGAGCTCCCTGTCTCACAGCGTCTGTGTTCCTCCAGACCGTTTGTTTCTTTGTTCTTCATGAATCCTCTAAGCAAAGGAAGAAAGGAACGTTCCACACGATGCTTCAGCAGTCCAGATTCACCTGTCTGAAATTCTTTATTATTACTATTATTTTCATTGTTTATATTAGATCGGGTGATTTGTCTTGGTCCACCTGGATATTTGTCTGTTATTGTAATTTGAAAGTATTTCTAGCTTTATGTTGCACATCCAACACGTAGTCGAGTTGTGGACGAAGAGTTAAAGTTCTTTTCACAAGCAGGTATTTATGGCTCAGAATTGAATGACCTCTGGATGTCCGGCGGTCGATCGCGTCTCCTGACGGAACGCCGAGGATCTTACGTTGCATAGTGGTCGAAGCTCCCAAGGTACTCCAACCCAGCTCTGTAACAAAACTGGTACTGATCCTGAAAGTGAAAGAGAGATGGGTAAACTTCAACCATCTCAAGATAATTGGATCGATTATGGAAGGTAACAGGGTTGACAGTTTTACAGATTCACTTGAAATGACCAGCCCTGTTTTGTAGAGAAATATTTCTGTGAATTTTCAAAGTTCGCTGAAATTACAAAATCCAAGTAACAGGGTTGACATCCTAATATTGGTCTCCAGCCGAATGGAAAAAGCACTTTTATTTGAAAGCAATCAATGATGGTATTACAAATTTTAGTTTGAAAATAAAATAAATAAATCATTTCTCCAAGTTATCAATTTTTTTGACGGAAAAGCTTTAATTGATATACAGTAGGAAAACGCTAGCTTTTCTTTCAGTTTTGAAGTTTTACTTATAGTTGTTTAGCTCATGTAATACGTTCTGAATAGCTTTAGTGGATCTTTCTGAGAATTTAGGGATGCAAGCTCATCTCATCACCATAGCAACACGACGTGCGACAGAAAGAGCTGCGTGTCGCGGCTCACGGGCGACGAGAGGTGAAGAACTGGGATTGTATTCTGCCGAGCGTGAGAGTCGAGCCTCATCACCTCGCTGTCCGCATTGATCGCAGGAAAATAATTTCCCTCCATTGATGGCGGCAAAAGGCCATTTTGTGGGTTAGCCGTGAAATTGCTTATCTGAACCAATTTGCATGGCTAACCTGAAGGGTTTGTCATTATAAATGAAAATGAACATGCGCGAGTCCATCGCCACAAACTCCATGTCCGCCTTTATTTATCAAAGAGCCGCCGTGTTAAAATCAGCGAGAGAATTTGAGGGCATGCAGACGCACAAACTCAGCTAATCCGATCAAAACACACAAGCTAAAATCAATCGCTATAGAGACCGAGTCAAACATGTGAATTTATGCCCCTGCCCTCCTGTTGTTTCATATCTGCATGAAAAATCTTTAGACCCTTCAAACATGATCAGATCCACAGAAGAGTTGAAACTAAAAGAACCTTTATATGTGATACATACTTCAGTCTGGACCATTGCTGGCCGCTGCGTCCGTAACATCTTGACCGTCTGGAAGATGTCCACCACACCTTCATACCTCATCCTCTCCAGAACGATACTGAGAGTGATGAAGACTCCGGTCCTGCCCACGCCAGCACTGCAAACACACGCCGCATTTCAGATCCAACACACTTACAGGTCAAAGGTCAGGGTGATGACCACTGATGATGACTGTCTTTACCTGCAGTGGACCGAGATGGGCCCGTCCTGACCAAACTGCTCTTTTGTTTTATGCACTTGGCCGATGAAGTCAATGAAGCCCTCGCCTGATTTCGGCACGCCCTGTTCCGGCCAATCAGTAAACTGGAACTGCCTGACGGTCCGTGATTGGCCGTCCTGGAGAATATAATGATGTTTACATGTGACTGAACTCTTTACATACATGACTGACATGTAAGGCCATGACGTGGGTGTGTCTGCGTCTTACCCTGGCGTCTGTCACTTTAAACTCTCTCAGGATGTACTGAGGCATGTTATACTCCGCCATCGGATCCACGACAAAGTACTGATACCTCGCCGAACGCTCCGCCGGCCAATACTGATGACACTTCTCCTGACAGACCGAGAGAGAGACGGGGTCAAATCAAAGCTCATTTTGCACATCAGTAGTTGTAAATGCTCGAGAGACTCACTCTGCCCATCTCTCTGAGTTTGGTCAGCATCACTACTATCGTGGAGTTGTGTTCCCATAACATCCGCCAGAAATCTTCAGTGGTTTCAGCTAAAGGACCCTGTGTGGCGATGTAAGCCTTTTGTTGTCTGAAACACACACACACACACACACTATAAACATCTACACGGGACAGACGGACAGATCATACGGGCTGTCCTGCTCACCTGTATCCATCGATGAAGCTGCCGTTGATGTAGTCTGATCCCTCCACTCCTCTGATTGGCTGCAGACAGACTCGCGTGGACTCGTACGGCATGATGTTCACTAGACGGTTTTTGAATTTGTTACAGGGCAGGTTGGCACTGATGAAGCGGGACGTGTGGGCTTTTGTGTTTGCTAACCGCTGGAGGAGAACGACACAATCGACATCTTTATACGCAACACATAATGCTGGAGTTTATAGTGCACTGGTATCTGGACCAAAGAGTCATAAGAGCTCCGCCCACAAGACTGATGATATTCTGCTCTGTAGATACAACTTGGGTTTCAGTTAGTGTCAGTTTATAAGATTTCTTGTGTTGTACTTTATCACTCGACAGCCTTAAATACCATGACCCCTCAACCCTTAATTTACTAAAATCCATCAAAAAAATCATGGTAACCGCAGCAATACAACTGTAATACCGCAGCAACACAGACGTAATACTGCAGCAATGCAAAATATAATACTGCAGCAATACAAGCGCAACACCACAGTTATACAAAAGTAATACAATGGTAATAGTTTATTAATAGTCTAACAATACCAGAGTTATAGTAATACTAAAGTAATACAAGTAACACTCTCCTTATCAGGTCCAGAACAAAAAAACGAGTGTAAGTGAATGTTTAATGAGTAAAGAAAAAGCCACAGTCTGGTGTGCAGGCATGTTTAAGGGTGGGTTTGTGGTGAGACAGAATCAGGCCAAACCTCAGAGACTCTCTCAGGACATTCTGATATTTCAGCACTTAAACGCAGTTGTGCAGGACGTGCTCACATTACAAAACAGCCTCGCTAAAGTCATTTCAGAAGGGCGGACTCACCACTGATGACTGACATCCGCATATATCACTAAACGCTGAGTTCTGATTAACGTTAATAAAAACATTTAGTTTGGAATGAACCAACTCGTTGTGCTATACTCTGGACTCCTCAATGTCAGGTTTTCCTCATCAGACAGATTCATGCGCTCTAGAATAAACAAATGTACCTTAAACTCCAGTTCCATCCCGGTGACGTTCTCTCCGGACTCGATCTGTGCGAGTTTCTGGATGTAGGCGTACAGGTTCCGGGCAGGAACTTCGGTGGTTCCACAGGTCACGGCCTCCTGCAGCGCGTCGTGAATGAAGACGTACTGATCTTCTGTCTGCACCATGTAGTTTCTCTGAGCTCTCATGAGCGTCACGTGACCGTAGATGTCCACCGTCTTCTCGTGTTTGATGCGCTCCAACATGGCGTCGATCACGATGAAGCAGCCGGTCCGACCCACGCCGGCACTGCGCGGTCAAGAGAAGACATCGTTACCTCAACATGAGATTCAAAGACTCCTCTCTCTCTCTCTCTTGTGTCCTCTGTGACTTCAATCATGCAGTCGGACGGCCTTTCTGTGTGTGTTGAGTGACGTCTGACCGCACACTCTACGCGGGTTTGATGTGACGGCAGTAACGTGCCCCAAAAATACCCCTCCCAGAGAAAGAACATCACACGGCAGATTCTCTTCAGGCACGTGATGCATTTCAGTAAATGACCCACACCAGCGGCTCAACCGTCGGCCTTTTGTTTAGTCTGTGGCGTGTAATCTCCTGTCACCCCAGCAGCTTAAAAACTTTACAAAAGACGCCGCACAAACTTTGTGACGCGGCTGACGGAATGAAAGAGGCGCTTTTTTGTGTCAATGGTCAGATGATGAGAGGCCGGGTGTTTTCAAACGGATTAAAGTCTGCCGTTATCTGATTTCCGCCCAAAGGGATTCAAAGTCGCCGTCCCAATGAATGCTATTAATTCCTGCATTCAGCCAGAGAGAAGCGACGGGCAAAACAAGGATTTTTCAATTTCAAGCGTTCCGCTGGGACCCGTAATGAACTGG
>CM017895.1:374739-384739 GCA_008369825.1 Triplophysa tibetana | reverse complement strand
CCCTAGATCACATGACTGATGACATCACAACGCTGAGTAATGCAGTGTTTCTGAAATCTCCTGGCGATGACACGTCTCTTGTTGGTGAGATAAGGAGATTAAACGGACTGACCTGTCATGCAGCGCTGTGTGTTAAACCACACCTGACATACTGACAGCAGATGCTCAGTGATAACATCATGACTGAACCAGTGTCAACACAACACCGCCTGAACGCTCCGTCTGTGTCTCACCGCAAGACCAGTGAAATCACACATGTGTGGTGAACCACAAGTATTATGTTTATTATGAGACATTCACCAGGGTACTGTACCTTTAAGGGAGGGAGGAGTTAGTTCAGTGTTGTTCCGGTTTTTACGTGTGTGTTTGTTTTGATCTCACTCGCTGTTCGGAGTGAGATATATTAAAGTGGATACTAAGCGGACTCGACACAACTTCGTCTCTAGTCTCCTCATTTCTTGTACTCCACACACCAACAAATACAAACACACTACACACAAACTTTGATCACGAACATACAGATACAAACACATAACACACACACTTCCAAACGCGCACGCATGTGAATCTCAGTGCTTAACCATGTGTTTGCAGCATGTTGCTGTGCTGTTGCTAAGAAGAGCATTATGTAGTGATTAAGGTGTAGTTGCTTAGGTGTTGCTACATAGTTGTTAGGCTGTTCTAGTGGTTGCTCTGGCATTAATGTCCTGTTGCCAGGGTGTTCTGGTGGTTACTAGGGTATTAATGCCCTGTTGCCAGGGTGTTCTGGTGGTTGCTAGGGCATCAATGTGCAGTTGCTAGGGTGTTCTGGTGGTTGCTCTGGCATCAATGTGCAGTTGCTAGGGTGTTCCAGTGGTTGCTCTGGCATTAATGCCCTGTTGCCAGGGTGTTCTGGTGGTTGCTAGGGCATCAATGTGCAGTTGCTATGGTGTTTTAGTGGTTGCTCTGGCATTAATGTCCTGTCGCCAGGCTGTTCTGGTGGTTACCAGGGTATTAATGTCCTGTTGCCAGGGTGTTCTGGTGGTTTCTAGGGCATCAATGTGCAGTTGCTAGGGTGTTTTGGTGGCAGCTCGGGCATTAATGTCCTGTTACCGGGGTGTTCTAGTGGTTGCTCTGGCATTAATGTCCTGTTGCCGGGTTGTTTTAGTGGTTGCTCTGGCATTAATGTCCTGTTGCCAGGGTGTTCTGGTGGTTGCTAGGGCATGAATATCCAGTTGCCAGGTTGTTCTGATGGTTGCTAGGGCATTAATGTCCAGTTGCTACGGTGTTCTAGTGGTTGCTCGGGCATTAATGTCCTGTTGCCAGGGTGTTCTGGTGGTTGCTAGGGCATTAATGTCCTGTTGCTATGGTGTTCTAGTGGTTGCTCGGGCATTAATGTGCTGTTGCCAGGGTGTTCTGGTGGTTGCTAGGGCAGTAATGTCCAGTTGCTAGGGTGTTCGAGTGGTTGCTCGGACATTAATGTCCTGTTGCCAGGGTGTACTGGTGGTTGCGAGGGCATCAATGTGCAGTTGCTAGGGTGTTTTAGTGTTTGCTCTGGCATTAATGTCCTGTTGCCAGGGTGTTCTGGTGGTTACCAGGGTATTAATTTCCTGTTGCCGGGGTGTTCTGGTGGTTGCTAGGGCATTAATGTTCAGTTGCTATGGTGTTCTAGTGGTTGCTCGGGCATTAATGTCCTGTTGCCAGGGTGTTCTAGTGGTTGCTAGGGCATTAATGTCCAGGTGCTATGGTGTTCTAGTGGTTGCTCGGGCATTAATGTCCTTTTGCCAGGGTGTTCTGGTGGTTGCTAGGGCATTAATGTCCAGGTGCTATGGTGTTCTAGTGGTTGCTAGTGTGCTAAGGGTAATACTAATGCACTGAACAAGTCTCTGACACAAGAAAGGAAACCGTTACCTCATACTCTTGTGAAAACTTCAAGTTGTCGTTGGCTTTCAGACGCTCAATGTGATCAGCTAACTCCATGACGGGAATAGGAGGGTGAGTAGCCATCCCTGCAGAGAGAAGACAAACACACAAACGGTCTTGATGTTAGCACTGACACATCGAACACAGACATAAGAAGACGATCATTATAGAGGATGGAGAATGTGAGATTTTTCGTCGGCCTGTATGATTGGACGAGGCAGTCACATGCTTGAAGAGGATGAAGACAGAAGCCGCACAAGAGCATCTCTAATGAAAAGAAGAATGTTATTCTCTTCTTATCCGCAAGCGTTAACCAACACGCTGAAGAAATGAAAGACATTCTAACATTGAAGGCTGAATGTCACAGCTGACGATGAGTCTACAGGATGTAACATAACAAACCCCGCCTCCCGCGCCGCGTCAGGTAAAGCGTAGCGAGAAGACGAAGCGAATGCAGATGATGGTAATGAAGAAACACAGCGGCATATGTAGAAACAAGAGTGACTAACTTGACAAATGAAGGTTACTGGGGTAAACCGAAGCGGCTGAACCTGCGGAGGGAAAGGGGACGGCCATAAATCATACGCTGCTGACACGCTTCAACAAGCAAATGTGATGATTGCTAACTGTCCTGACTAAAAGAGACTTCAGCTCTCAGCTAGAGCTGCCACGATATACCGTGATATTAATAACCGTGATCACTTCTATGTTTTATTACACGTGTATGATGATAATTCAGTGCCTAATAGTCAACTAAGGCTACGGAAACATTTCTCTTTGTATCAAACAAATCAAACTTAAGCCTAATATTATGTGGAAAAATCAACTAAATGCAGATAAGAAATCTTTAAACTAGGGCTGTCAAAGAATTAATCGTATCCAGAATAAAAGTTTGAGTTAACATAATGTTTTGTATGTGTACTGTGCAATTGAATTTTTTATTTTAAAAAAATATGTATTTATTAAAGGAAAATGTTTTTATTTTAATGTGAATAAAAATGTATGTGTAATTTTAATTATCGGCAAATAAAAATAAATACATGAAAACCCTTAACTAAACATTTTCAAAATATGTACAGTGAGGAAAATAAGTATTTGAACACCCTGCTATTTTGCATGTTCTCCCACTTAGAAATCATGGAGGGGTCTGAAATTGTCATCGTAGGTGCATGTCCACTGTGAGAGACATAATCTAAAAAAAAATCCAGAAATCACAATGTATGATTTTTTAACTATTTATTTGTATGATACAGCTGCAAATAAGTATTTGAACACCTGTCTATCAGCTATAATTCTCACCCTCAAAGACCTGTTAGTCTGCCTTTAGAATGTCCACCTCCACTCCATTTATTATCCTAAATTAGATGCATCTGTTTGAGGTCGTTAGCTGCATAAAGACACCTGTCCACCCCATACAATCAGTAAGAATCCAACTACTAACATGGCCAAGACCAAAGAGCTGTCCAAAGACACTAGAGACAAAATTGTACACCTCCACAAGGCTGGAAAGGGCTACGGGGAAATTGCCAAGCAGCTTGGTGAAAAAAGGTCCACTGTTGGAGCAATCATTAGAAAATGGAAGAAGCTAAACATGACTGTCAATTTCCCTCGGACTGGGGCTCCATGCAAGATCTCACCTCGTGGGGTCTCAATGATCCTTAGAAAGGTGAGAAATCAGCCCAGAACTACACGGGAGGAGCTGGTCAATGACCTGAAAAGAGCTGGGACCACCGTTTCCAAGGTTACTGTTGGTAATACACTAAGACGTCATGGTTTGAAATCATGCATGGCACGGAAGGTTCCCCTGCTTAAACCAGCACATGTCCAGGCCCGTCTTAAGTTTGCCAATGACCATTTGGATGATCCAGAGGGGTCATGGGAGAAAGTCATGTGGTCAGATGAGACCAAAATATAACTTTTTGGTCACAATTCCACTAAACGTGTTTGGAGGAAGAAGAATGATGAGTACCATCCCAAGAACACCATCCCTACTGTGAAGCATGGGGGTGAGCAACCTCCTTCCCTCAGTTAGAGCATTGAAGATGGGTCGAGGCTGGGTCTTCCAACATGACAATGACCCGAAGCACACAGCCAGGATAACCAAGGAGTGGCTCTGTAAGAAGCATATCAAGGTTCTGGCGTGGCCTAGCCGGTCTCCAGACCTAAACCCAATAGAGAATCTTTGGAGGGAGCTCAAACTCCGTGTTTCTCAGCGACAGGCTAGAAACCTGACTGATCTAGAGAAGATCTGTGTGGAGGAGTGGGCCAAAATCCCTCCTGCAGTGTGTGCAAACCTGGTGACGTTTGACCTCTGTAATTGCAGACAAAGGCTACTGTACCAAATATTAACATTGATTTTCTCAGGTGTTAAAATATTTATTTGCAGGTGTATCATAAAAATAAATAGTTAATAAAATCATACATCATACATACAGGATGTTTTTTAGATTATGTCTCTCACAGTGGACATGCACCTACGATGACAATTTCAGACCCCTCCATGATTTCTAAGTGGGAGAACATGCAAAATAGCAGGGTGTTCAAATACTTATTTTCCTCACTGTACATATTGTGTACATGTACGTGTTTATAAATACTAAATAAATATGCACAATACACTGACATATATTATGTAAACACAGACTTTTATTCTTGATGCGATTAATCGCGGTTAATCATTTGAAAGCCCGAGACTAGACTAAAACCAACATAAAAATATTTTTTTTAGCAAATTAAAATGAAGTCACAGTGGTTACAAACTCGTTACATTCATATCAACACACAAAATTCCGGATGAATTTGAGCGACATCATTACATATTTGTATCGTGCCCGTGACAACGGAGTCGTATGCAAATCTGATATTGTGACAGCTCTGATCTCTACTCTCATTGGTTAGTAATAAACACACAACATATGCAAATGAAGATGAGCGCGAGACAAACCCAAACGACACAAAGCTATCGTATCAAGAAGACAAAGGTTGATGTGTGATTATGTCAGACATGTTGGTGTGTTTGGACTGGTAACGTGTCGGGATTAGAGCACGCGTGTGTCGAGGAGACGAGGCTCTCTGACGAGCGGTTTGCATAACAACAGGCTGCGTGTCGCAGAGAAAAGAGGGATGGTGCGCTTCTTTCATCTGCGCTCTGATAGAAGAGGGCATTAGCTAATGGAGGCAGCGGGAGAGAGCTGCCATCCACCGCCTCTCAAGACCCATTACCAGCCGCACTGACAATGAAACTGCCATTCCACCAAACCACATCAAGCACCCTCAAGATGAAAATTGAGATGGGGGGGCGAGCGTATGACAGGCATCAAGGGTTTGGAGAGAGCCGGGCTAATGCAGAGGCTGAAGAGACATCTGAAGAGAAAATGGAGGACGCCGACGCTTCTCCGAGTCGTGGTCATAAAGTGAATATGGCTCTCCAAACACGAGAACACAAACATCGTCATGTTTATATCACAGAGAAAAAACTCCTCATGGTCGTCATCCACATCATTTCTTCGTTGCAGGTCTCTCGGATCACATAGATTTATGAATCATGTTGATGTCAACACCGCAAAAAACAAATCTTATTTAGTGTCTTGTTTTCCAGTACAAATGGATAAAAGTTCTTGAATCAAGATGCATTTTCTTGATGAGCAAACGAGCTGAGAAAATTTGTCGTGTTATTAGACAAACATTATGCAATTTCAGTGGAAAATCGCAAAAATCTGCGAACGGGGTGAATAAAATTATCTTCGGTCTTTTCTCGTGGAGGCCGAATTTTTGCATGCGTTTTTTTGTATTCGAACGGTGTCTGCGAATTGTCAAAACGCCTCTCAAAATGCTCGCTACAGATGATAAAAACGCAGAAAATCGAACACGGGACTTTTTTTTTATGCAAATGAAAATATCGGAGCGGAACGTGGAGAAATTTCGGACGCAAAAATCACTCTTTTCCTAGTCACTAAATTCAAGATTATTTTTAGGGGATGCAGATCTTTTGGTACCTCACGATTCGATTGGGGTCATAATTCGATTAAACATCGATTCACAATTTTTCTCAAAATTAGATGTAATATATGTTTAGCCCCTTAACTAACCATTTTCTAAATATATTCATATAGTGTAAATGTACGTGTTTATTAATAATAAAAAAATATGCACTGACATACATTATGTAAACACAGACTTTTCTTCTGGATGCGAATAATCGTGGTTAACCGTTTGACAGCCCTAGTTTAAAAAAACAACAACATTTAAATTAAAAGTCACAGTGGCTACAAACTCTCGCTAGATTCACATTAACATATTCCATTCTCCACATCCATTCAATTACGGATGGGAAAAACGCAGAAAATCGAACCTAGTCCGAATTTTTTCATGACGGACATAAATATCGGAAATTTCTTACTTTTGTTCTAAATCACAAACTAATTTTCTTTAATCGTTCTGCTCATCAAGGCATCTTGACTCAACAGTGTTTCCCCTAGGTTTACAGCTTTGGGGGGGTTGGTTTTTTAGTTGGAGAAATCAAAAGATATCTCTTTAAAAAAATTATTAAATGTATTTAAATCTTTTTAAAATTGACTTTTGCAGATAACCTTTGTTAAATTTATAGAAGTATTTGTTAATATTAATGGACCAGAGCTTAAATAGTTTTATTTTTTAACTAACAACTAAAAAAGGATTTATAAATACCAACAAATATATTGCTCATTCATTGTTCGTTAATGTTAGTTAATACATTTATACGATAAACAACTTTTTGTGAGAAGTTTTTTTTATATGATGCATTCATTGGAGAATAATCCTGTCGGACATAAAACTGCTGTGAACGCACGCTGTTCTGAACGTCATCACGTGCGCTGTTCTGAACGTCATCACGTGCGCTGTTCTGAACGTCATCACGTGCGCTGTTCTGAACGTCATCACGTGCGCTGTTCTGAACGTCATCACGTGCGCTGTTCTGAACGTCATCACGTGCGCAGGACATTCCCATACAACACAGAGCGGCCTGCAAAGCGTATTAAATATCTCTTGTCTTATTTAATCAGCAGATTTACAATGTCCTGACTAAAAACATTTTAAATACACATATGTAAATAGTTAGCGGCATGTAATGCATTAATATACAGTTTACCTGTCATCCGGTGATGACTGGACTTTAGATGCTTGTCAAGGGGCAGGATGCGCAACACTTAGACTTGGAGCAGGAGAGCTAATCTGGCTGCTACTCGCAGTAGAGTGAGTTTTGCCATTTTCAATTCCCTGTGAGCGCTTAAAAAAACGCAAATATTTTCATCTGATTGACGCGACATATTTCCCGCCGTGCGCTCTCTGTCCGCTAGTGTTTGTTTGTGTGTGAGTGTGCGCGCGTGCGCACTCATTAGCAAAATTGTAAACGTGCAAACACAGACAGAAAAGACATGCCATCGTGGAAATAAGATAAATAATATATTACTTAAGGGCTATTTAGTTTGTTTAATAACATAACAAATTGTAATCTGGCGCTATAAAGAAAATCAAATCAAATTTACTTGACCTTCAAGGGTGGTGGGGCGAGCCGTTAGGAGGGCGGGGCGCCCCCCTTATATAATGGTAGGGGACACACTGCTCAAGAACTTTGTGACATTTATACTGGAAAACAAGACAAACATATTAAGTATGAAAGTCGGTTTTTGCAGTGAAACCTGTATGAGTTTGGTTCTCCTTCAGAAAATGAAAGAAGATATTATGAAGAACCTTATTGACGTCCATTGTTTGTACACAAGACCACAGAGATGTTTCTTGAAATATATTCTTTCACTGAAAACTCGCATACAGATTTACAACCACATGCGAGAGAATGAACGATGAGCGTCTCGAAGTCTCACACTCAATAATATGAATTCTTTTGTTTTCTAAACGACTGATAGTTAACTCAAGCTGTACAATTACATCTGTGTGTCCTGAAGACTGAGCCTGACACTTCAAAATAAGTTCAGAGACATCAAATATTGCTCATGAACTCCAAAAGCTCTGCAGAGCAGAAGACCACAGACATCAGGAGAGATTCAGATGATTAATAACATGATACTCGTCAGAACACACACGTGAGATCACACACCTGAAGATCATGTGTGTGTCTGTGTGATGCTCTAGAACACAACATCAGGTTACTGAAGCACGCTCTGACTCTCTCTCTCTCTGTGTCTCTCTTTCTCTTTCTTTCTTTCTTCCTGTCTTTCTCTCTCTCTCTCTCTCTCTCTGTCTGTGTCTCTCTTTCTCTTTCTTTCTTTCTTTCTTTCTTCCTGTCTTTCTCTCTCTCTCTCTCTCTCTCTCATCATAACAGCACACATTACAGTATCGTGATTTTCATCGGCTGGCTTTAAACTTGGAAATGATCAAACATTTGAGGTTTTATGAGACTGTGACTGAAACTCAAGGCACTTGTTGTTGTTGACGGAGGTCAGAGTTTCTCACCGGGTGTTTGGAAGTTCAGACGGCGTAACTCCACCGGGTCTGTGGGGTGATGACACGGCATTTCTTTACCACTGGGCAAACTGCCCTTCCTGGCTTCTGACTCCGCTCGTTTCCTGTGAAACAGGCAGAAAAACACCATTCACTTCACAACACGGACATCAACTCTCAGCCGACATAAACACGCTCGTATCCTTCATGCACATCTGTGTGTTTCCAGGAGACGCGTCTGGACGTGACATCTGTCTCTTACCTGTCTGGTTGACTGCTCCAGTGAAAGCCACAGGAGAGAGAGGAGCGTTAGTATAAGACGCTAAACACACATGCGCATGACTGACTCATTTCTGAAACCTTTTCAGTCACAGCTATTTTATTCAAAAACTAACAATAGTTCAAACGTATGTCATTCATTTCTGTATGTACTGTAAATAAAGGACGCAGAGCTTCACATTCGTTGCCTAACCAATGTTGCATATGCGCATTAAGGTTTATTTGAATCCTTCCATCTGTCCTTTTGCGGTGTTTCTCTCCTAAATGAATCCGTGCTTTGAACGAATCAGGCGTGATAATAATTCAGTTAATGAATCATCGGTTTTGAAAGAGTTGTTCGAATGATTCACTTACAAAAAAAAAGACTTCTTATGGAGTAAACATCGTTTTTAAAGAATGTCCCGAGTGCTCTTTTGAACACCAGCGTCTTATTCTGCAGCTCAGAGCATCTTCAGAGGTGGAAAACAATTCTACTTTTCCAATTAAAAATGGCCAACGTCAATATCCTTTTTCACAGCTAACCAATGACGGAGACCTGTTGTTTCCATAACAAAATGCGAGGAACGTGATTGGTCGAGAAGGCAGATACGCCAGTTGGAGGATAGTTTTGTATAAATGTAAATTGGAGGGTTTGGATTTGGATTTCTATGGAGGAATTAGTATTGTACTTTTAAATATGTGATTAGTTATTGCAAAGACGCTTTCTGTTTGTAATTCAAGACGTCTGTTAAGGTGCCTATGTGTCTCTGGGCAGCCATCGTGTGTAAAGTCATGATGTTCAGCTGCTATTTGTAAGCAAACTGCGTTTGTACACTTAAAAAGTGCTTCTTGTCAAAAAAATGCTAAAACTAATACGACGTGGTCACGTCATTAATATGCTAATTAGTTTGTGACGTGGTGACGATGAGTGAGGATGTGTGTGTTTCTCCACAGTTTCTACCTTTTGTAGAGCAGGATGGCGATGACGATGCAGATGATGAAGATTACAGCGAGCACGGGACCCACGACCCAGATCAAACCCTCCTCTTCATCTATGATGGGCTGTGGATCGATGTCTGCAAACACCACCGGGTCAGAATACGGACTCGCCGAGTACAACATCTGCAAGAAGAAAACAGAGAAGAGCAGAGAAAGACCTCTTGTGTGAGTCTTCAGGAGTGAACATCATCATCCGCTAAAGAGATTTATAATCTCAGAGAGTCTGTCCTGGTTAAATAAAGAATAAATAACATTCAAAACTCCCGTGATTCTGGGTTTCTGATCTCACAATGCAACACAATTTGACGAGTTTGGATCCAAAATGAGATAACTGTGTTTGTTTTTAAATCATTTTTTTTATTGTGCATTTCAATCAATATCAATCAAACTGCAGATGGTTTGT
>CM017895.1:325643-374639 GCA_008369825.1 Triplophysa tibetana | reverse complement strand
AGAGAGAGAGAGAGAGAGTGATAGATAGACAGAGGAATGTGCCAGTGTAAAGCACGTCAGATGGGACAGTTGGGGGGGTGGAGGGTTTCACTGGTCAAAATAACTAGAGTGATGTCAGTGTTACTGCTTCAGATGGCACGTCCACAAGATACTCGACACAAAATATCTTCAATCCGATTGGCTGATGTCACGCAAGTCATCACAGTGACTGCTTCAGTTCACACACAGGTCTTGAACGACCTTGGACTTTTGAAGTCGACTATTTTGTGATAAAAGTCGTGTCGATGTCAACCAGTCGATGACGTCAATAATAAATCAAATAAGAGCGAGGGAATGTTTGTTGTGGGCTGTAAGATACAGGTGTGTGCAGGCTGCTGGGGGAACTGTTGTTCATCTATTGCACAAGAGCAACGAGAAGTAAACTAAAATAAAACTATTTTTAAACGGGATGTCGGTGGTAGTGGGGCTGTGCAATAAAAGTTACCGCCTTAATGGTACAGTGTCAAAAAAATCACATGACCTGGACTAGTCGAAATCAAGCTTTAAATGTTCTGTCAGAGCATTAATGTTGACTAGTTAGTGAACCCCTGTGTCTGGTGAATCACTGAACTGTGAGAGAGAGGCTTTGTGGTCTTATTTCTACTTTTCTTGTATCTCATATTGACCCTAATCTGCATGGAAAGAGTATGGTCCCCAGCATTTCCCTTCCTGCTGTGTCGCGTCCGTGAGCAAACTAAAGCTTCTGGTCAAATGTAAAGTATGCGAGGGCTTTCTAAACGCGTTCAGGTCTGATGACACAGTAAATATCTGCAGCAGAAACGAAGGCGGTATGAATTGCATCGGCTGATGGTGCGCATTACACTGGAGATGTCGCGCTCCTCCAGAGATGAAATGTCTAATTATCGAGAACAGATTTTCAATCCTATCGTAATTAATTTTCAATTGAAGCACGGCTGCAGGAGACACGATGTTTTTCCTTTCATCGGAAAGCGCTTACATTTGTCGGGTCAGGAGAACGCTGCGCTACATGCTTCAATCTTCCTTCATTAGGAGCCGTTAAGCGGAAAGAAAAGAAACGTTCCGCACGAGGGAATGGACGCGTGTGACCTCACCGAGCGTGCCTGATTCACAGAGCCTGCGCTTCAGATCGTGCTGGAGCAAAGGAAAGCAGTAACGCTGACATCCACGCGCTCATGTCTTCCATGCAACTCCCCCTACTAACATGCACCAGTTTTGGGTCAAGCAGGAGAGCAGAGAACGGGGGGAACAGGGGGTCGGGGGGCCCAAACGTTCAGAACGACACAAACAGGAACAGGAGAAGAAACTGGGTCCAAGACACCAAACATAAGGAACCAAAAGCAGGCGAATGCAGCGACATTGATTTGTGTGGCTACTCTGGGGTGTGGCACCGGTACTGTATGCTGTTTGTTCTGATGGTTATAAAGAAAAACACACCAACCTTCTCGTAGCTCTGAGGGAGGTGAGGGAATTGATGCGGAAACGAAACGAAACGAGGAGAAAAAACAAGGGAAACACAGAGAGAGTAAAACAGGCCACATTCTGTCTGGTGTTTGATTCAACTACATCACACGCAGGTCCAGTCACCAGCTTTACCGCCGTACGACGTGACTTCACCATGGACTTCTGATGGAAAGCACGTGACTGAAGCCTGCGTGTCAAAACAGCAGCTCGGTTTAACACAGAAGAGCGATTGGCCCACATCACACCTTCAAAAATCTAACGTCAGCCACCGACGTGACGGTTAAAGTCAACATGAACCTGATTTCTCTTTTCCAATAAGGGCTTTTCTGGGCACTAAACTGTGTTCATAAACTTCTAACAACACATAATAACTCTTTTTACCATCTATTCAATTCTTCATGGACCCCGTCACGTCTAAACTGAAAAATGCTGGGATGCGGTTTCATGTTGACTTTAATCTTCTTAAAAGATCAGAAACCTTCAACCGTTAACTTTCTCTTTATATATAAGTGTGAGTTCTTTGTTTCGACATCTGAAATTATTGAAACATTTCTTTCAACATGAGCAAACATTGACATTTTAATTCATAAAAACAGCGGCAGTGTTTTACTTTGTAAAACTTTAAATTAATATATAACCCCGCCATCATCCATCTTAATCTCCTTATATTGTGTGTATTTATATTCAACTATAACTAAAGCAAAAATTGACGCATCACCCTTATACATTTACACGTCAAACTTTCTTAATATTTTGCATTGAAGATGTTGAGCATAGAAAAAATTTGTCAAATAAAAAGATGTTTATATATGAAGAGTTTGGTTCCAAAATGAAATGACTTTGTTATTAAAATCTTTCAAAAATCATGTTTCTTTTATTTTTAATTCCAATTAATATCAATAAAAAAAGCAGTTGGTTTGTTTTGATTTAAGTCATAATAACACAATAACTGACACAATAGAAATATGACCAGATAATAAATTCTTTTTTTCTCTCTTTGGAATCAAACTCTTCACGTGTATATGTGTAACAGAAACCTATTGTAAAGGTCATAATTACGTAGTTCATTTATAAAAGTGGATCAAATCAAGGTTGAATCGCTGTAAAGGAGATGTCACTCGTGTTAGCTGAAGGGTCAGTCATGTTAAGAACACAACAAGCATTCAAGCAATCAAAATACGATCCAGCTGAAAATCACTCGATCAGGACGTCCGTGACGTCTATTTGCATGTTTTTGTGAACCGGAGCGAGCTCTTCATACCTCTGACATACAGGTTGGCAGGAGCGGAGTAGCGTGTGCCGTCGTTGTTGGTGGCGACGCATTCGTACTTGCCCTGGTCCGATTCCTCGCTCTGTTCGATCTGCAGCGCTCCTGTACAGCAGGACAGAACACGCAAAGCGCAAATCAGCATCACGGCAATAAACATGGACAGCCCTCTCTCATACAGACTACAGACCACAGCTAAACATCTGACTGGCACTACATCTGCAGAAACACTGAAGAACTTCATAGCCATTTACACAAGCTAAGCTCCTGGAAGCTGTGTTCGCCTTCACATGTCTAATGCAGCATCTCATTCTCCAGGCCCGATGCATCATGGGAAAGCAATTTCAGCACTAAAGACGGATTTCACGCCGGATTGGCGGTTATAAATGCACGTTATGATTTTGCCTGCGGAATAACGCTGCAGTAGACATTCGAAGGGCTTTGCGTCTGGAAGAAACGTTGCATGGTTATTGGTCTCTCTCGACATCGTACAAGCACATCGATGGTGAGGGAACATACAGTACAAGATACATGTTGCAGGGTTTCTAAAGGCACTTAATCGTAAGGGTGATTTCAACATCTTTACGTTAGCATGACGCTAGTCATCCGTTATCAATCGAAACATGAGGGTGGGGGGTAGCCCTGCAATATTATATTACACATCTCACAGGACTGTTCATAAATGGGTATGAGTGAAGACTGCAGTATTGCAGCATATGACTCAACAAAAAAAAGGTTTACAGTATACAAAAGCAGCATAAAAGGGGAAAACAAATTTGGGTAGTAAAACTTGTCACATTCATTCGTTCGTTCATTCACTCCAAATCGATGGCCAATGAAAAATCATTCAGCAGCGCTCCCGAAAAAATCTGCTGCTCGTACGGTGCAAAAAAATCTGTTGGGAGAATTAGCGTTACCAACACATAACCCTCTGTCACATGCATAAGTCTTTCCAAAGAACAAGAAGAAATGTGTGTCGGCACAACTTACAACCTTTCGACAACCCTTAGCTGAAAAATAAAATGCATTTGTATTAGAGGTCAAAATTGAAAAGGGCTTCCGCCAGCAAGAAAGAACCAATCACTGCCAGAGCTTGTGTAAAGCTTCTGATGACACCCATAAAAATCCACCAATGGGATCAGCAGTGTGGTGTCACATGACCCAGGGGAAAAAGATATCGCTTTCGTTTACGCTTCGAGAGCACCGAACCCGCTCCCGAGCAGCTCGACAAAAACGCACTCGCCGCGAGCTTTTCCCCAAACCCTGAAGAATGACAAAATAAAAAGGTCAAAAACAGCCTTCAACCCAAGAAGAAGCAAGAAGGAAAAAGTAGGTGGCAGAAGGAAAAAAGCACCGCAGAAACTTTATCAAAAAAGTGGTTGTTGGGCTTTTTTGTTCGAGAAGGTAGAGGAAAGCAAATGGAGGACGGGGGGAAAAAAAGAAGTAGTTTGTAAAGATAGAAAAATGGCGGCGGGGAGTCTTCGGCGTCCGACGTCTGGGCTCATGTGCGCATGTGCTGAACAAGAGCAGCTAAGGGGGGAAAAATGCGTGGCTGTTTTAGTTGGACGAAAAAAAGGGACACATGGTTTGCTTATGGCCAAAAAATCAAAACGATGAAAAAAGAAACACGTACACGATATGCTTGTTTGGGCTGCAGTAAGCATATCGCAGGTCAGAAGAAAAAAATACAGGAGGCTTTTTGTTGACATGAAATCAAGTCGAAACCAAAAGAAAGAAACCAAAAGAAAGAAAGGGCGGTAAGGGCAAAAGATGAACCAAGGACACTGAGAGACACATGAAGCGGGATGGGTGGGGGATGTGGGGACGGGTGACGGGGGGCACGTGAATGATGGACAGCAAGAATGAATTCATTGGTTCATTCTGTGAACTTGAGTTGAGCACTCTTACCTCTGATCGGAGTACCACCTGGGTGGATTATATGAATGCAAATAAGATTAAGAAAGAAGAGTCGTTAGTACGAGAAGAGAGTCTGCGCGCTTTGGAAGAAGAAGAATCAAATTAGCTTTGCTTTGCTTTCTTACAGAGTACAACAGGAATGAGAGATTGAGAGAAAGACAGCCATTGTGGGTCACTTGAGAAGGTCAGAGAGCAACTTTTACAGTGAATGAAAGCACAAGGGAGAGACCACTCTCACATCTATGAGCCGCTGTGCTGGAGGGACACTTGTGCGGGACACGTGTGATGTCAGTGTTGGTGAGTTTAGGTTGGTCAATCTAAATCCTGCCACAGCGGCTGGTGTGCTGCTGGTTAAACTAGTGCTCGTGTCGTCTAACCGACACCGTTAGTAAAATGCATGCCATGCATTTTAACAGTAGTTTGAGAGACATTAGTGGGTTTAGAGACATGTGTGTTTAGAACTACAAACTTACCAAAGGGCTCTGGAGAATTACAAAACGGAGAGAAGAAAAACAGCATAGAAAATATGATTATATTCCTTTACGTTTGCTTACTCACACACTTAAATGACTCTACTTTGCATCACTTTTGCGTACACAAGGGTTAGAGGTGAAAATAATCAAAGACCACCACACAAAAGAAATCAAAAGGAACAACGACAGGACAGGGGCAGAGCAGGTCACTGTGGGAAGACTGGGATTATCTAGCGTCTATCGGATTCTGCCGACAGCTTCGTGAATGGCAAAATCAAAGAGGAAACATGGGGCCAAGCAGAGGCCGCAACATCTCAAACTTTACTGCAACGTACAGGTCCTCGGAAAAGAATCACCAACATCTTCCGCGATTTTGCAAACACAAGTGAACACGCACAGAGACTGGAGTATTTTCCTTTTTTAGTTTTGCCAAACGAGGGAAAGTATGAACATGAAAAGCTGAAAAACTTTGATGATTCTTTTGCTAGCACTGAATGAGCCAATCTCCAGAATTACGGAAGAAAAACCCGTGAAAAAACAAAGAAACATAGCGATTTATTATTCATGGTTCTGCTGCTTCGTGAGACTAAAGGTGTCGGAGTGGAAAACCAAAGGCCAATTAAAAATGCAGGAATAGCAGTGAATCATGGGTAATAAATGAAACGGACACGTCACACACACAGGGGACGTAGAAGACGATGTCATTTCCTAAAGGAAACCAAAAGAACTCCATGAGACAGAACTGGAACGTGTGGTTGCTGTGCTTTTGTTTTGTGGGGGCATCGTTACCTGATCGCAGCTGTTTGATTCGCCCGTTGTTGGTACTGGTGTTGACGGGCAGGAAGTCTTTGAACCAGGAAATGTCTGGGTCGGGGTTGCCGCTGGCGGCGCAGAGCATTGTGGCGGTGCGGGTGCGTTCCACCACCTTTAACTGAGGACCCATATCTATGGTGGGGAAACCCGCAGGCAGCTGATCCTCTGAAACACAATAAACACACACATGTGTCATTGCTTGATTGGCTTTTGCTGGACCCGATCAGGTGTGTTTTCAACCATCTCAAGCATCTCTCATCAAATAAACAAACAAACACAGAGCACGACAAACATACCCATGATGAACGCACACATCCAACAACACAACACTGACATGATCAGACACGCTGTTCCTTCTCATCTCTCCATTCACAAGCAGAAGTATCACCTGCTGATAGCCAAACATGTGTGTGTGTGTGTGAGCGTCATATGTACCTCTGATCTTGTGTGTGTGTGTGTGTGTGTGTGTGTGTGTGTGTGTTGATAATGTCCCCTTGAGAGCGATTGAGTTCTTGTTTGTTTTTGATTCTTTGTGTTTACTGTAGTTTGTGTGTGAGTGCCATTGTAGTTATTTATTTACAAGACAAGAATACACGAGAATATTTTCTCTCTCACACACAAACTACAGTAAACACAAACAATCAAAAACAAACAAGAACTCAATCGCTCTCAAGGGGACATAATCAACACACACACACATGATCAGTACCTGTAAATACAGCAGCAAATGTGTGTGTAGTTTTCTTTGTGTGTGCGGGTGTGTGTTTATGTGTAGGTGTGTGTGTGCGTGCATGCGTATGTATGTGTGTGTGTTTCTATGCGTGTAGGTGTGTGTGTGTGTGTATGCATGTACACTCTAGAAACTAAAGGATTATTAGGAACACCTGTTCAATCTCTCATTAATGCAGTTCTGGTGGTGGTGTAATGGTGTGGGGGATGTTTTCTTGGCACACTTTAGGCCCCTTAGTGCCACTTGCGCATCGTTTAAATGCCACGGCCTACCAGAGCATTGTTTCTGACCATGTCCATCCCTTTATGACCACCCTCTGATGGCTACTTCCAGCAGGATAATGCACCATGTCACAAATCTCCAATCATTTCAAATTGGTTTCTTGAACATGACAATGAGTTCACTGTACTAAAATGCCCCCCAGTCACCAGATCTCAACCCAATAGAGCATCTTTGGGATGTGGTGGAACGGGAGCTTCGTGCATCCAACAAATCTCATGTCATCAAATATGTGTATGTGTATGTGTGTGTGTGTGTGTATGTAGGTGTGTTTATGTGTAAATACAGCAGGTCATACGTCTTGTGTCATTAGAGCTCAGACAACAAGGTTCACCATCATGATGTTTGATTTTCCATCATTTCCATCTACAGTGCAAGAATTAGAGAAATCGAGTGTCACATGACAACTATTACAACCTCCTGATTGGCCAGTGAGAGAAGTCAGTACAGTGACGCTCAGCATTTTAATGCAGGATATGTTTATTTCATAGAGCGACACTGACTGCCCATAAACTGCCCCTTTAATTTCACATTAACTACTTACAGCCCAATAAAGCAGAATATTTTTTATAAACATATATAAATGTATCTTTATAGGCTAAATAAATATATAACACGTTTACAGAGAGAGATCACCCCCCATTACACCAACACATTTCTGAGAATTCTGAAGCAAACTTTTCAAAGATGTCAAGACTAGTTTTGTTTATAAAAGCAAAAATATATCACGAGACTCAGAATTTTACAGAATACAAAGCCTCAGCAAAGGAAACTTTTGTGTTGTGCGTTTGAATGTGATGTAGGAAACAGATCAAGCGATATAATGAAAATTCCTGATCAGAATAAAATAGGAAATAATTGGTGATGATGATTGATTTAGTTGAACCTATATTTTCCACATATTACATTTTGGCTTTGTTTTTTGAATTCACAAAATAAGATTTTCTAAATGTGTAAAATTGTGTGCCAACATAAAATGTATAAAAGCAAATCGTTTTATTCTTGTTGAAAGTGTGACACTGTTTTAATTTAATGAATTAACGTACTGAACAGACAGGGGATAAAACGGCGCATTGAAATCTGCTGGTTATGATATCAGCTCATGTTTTGACAGTTTTCGGGCCGCGGAGGATTCAAATGAATGTGTGACAGACACTGGAATAATAGTGAGATTATAGTGGAACACGTCTCATTGTGTCACGAGAATTGTGATTCATTCAACATTCCATCATGACAACACGTCTGTTCTCACATCCATCCAATCTCAGTACCATCCAATTACAAACATTCGTTCAGATGAAACATCAGAAAAAGAATAGAAGTGTCTAGACGTCCTCTGAGTGACCTTGACTTCAGCCTCTCATCTGAGCTCTTCTGTGGTGTGTAGACAAACATGTTTGGTCCTCACATAACACATGTGTCCACCCGAGATCACATGTTTCATGAGAGAGGGATCAGGACGAGTGCGCTTGTGTATTTGAAACTCTGGAGTGAGAGGTAAATCACATCTGTCGTGCGGCCGGCGTTCGGCTAATAATTATTGAACGTGACAATGGCTCCGTGTGAAAATCGATGGCGTTGTTGGAAATCAAAATGTGCCCGTGAGACCATAAGTTTTGTTCTGGAGAGAGAAATCGATCGCGGCTGTAGAAAAGCGTTTGAGAGAAGTGTTGGAAAGCCTCAAACATACATTTGTCCTTGAGTTTTACCCACGGGACATTTCTGTACACATTTCTCAAGTTAACAGAGAGACTTTTCCTCCGCCGACGTCTAATTAAATATAGATTTGTGGGACAATACGCAACAGTAGCAGATTCACTTAAATTGTCCTTCTTTTGTGAAAGGAAAAGTATTCAGACAGCGAAGACTATTGTGAAGAGCATTTATATACAGACCATGATAATGACCAGATTGAAATGATGACGGAACCCCCCGGTGACCCTCACGATGACTCAAGTCATCCAGCAGACACACAAAGCCCTCGTGATAGGACCTTTCCCACTGCCAGAGTCATGGCCTCAAGCTGCGACCAATCACAGTGAAGACCTGGATGTCCATCAGTGGAGGACACTGTCAAATATTCCCATCTCATTAGAGTGTCTTTCTGTGTTACCATGACGACGAAGATAAGAGTAAAGCAGCTGAGTGTGGACCGAAAGACATTGTGATGTAATCACAGAGCTAATATTCTCCTCAGGAGGATGAGCTAATGATGTTAAGCTAATTGTGTGTGTGGACGGAGTGTGATTAGTCATTGTTTACCCGCTGAAGTTAGCAGGATCTGTTTAACTGACGGCGAGAGGAGCCAGAGGAGGTGCTTTACAGCGCGCCGCGTGCCGTAATTGATGCTGGCGAGCGAGATCTTTGTTTCTTCTCACTCAAAGTATTTGCGTTATATGACAGGCCTGTGGCCGGTGAACGGCTTTGGGTTTGGAATGGATGACTGTCACCGCCCGCGACTCCTCTCACATCTCTTCTCTCGCGACTCCTCACGCTTCTCCTCTATCTACTCCTCTATCTAATCCTGACGCGTCTCCTCTATCTACTCCTCTAGTGTCTCCTCTATCTACTCCTCTAGTGTCTCCTCTATCTACTCCTCTAGTGTCTCCTCTATCTACTCCTCTAGCGTCTCCTCTATCTACTCCTCTAGCGTCTCCTCTATCTACTCCTCTAGCGTCTCCTCTATCTAATCCTGACGCGTCTCCTCTATCTACTCCTCTAGTGTCTCCTCTATCTACTCCTCTAGTGTCTCCTCTATCTACTCCTCTAGTGTCTCCTCTATCTAATCCTGACGCGTCTCCTCTATCTACTCCTCTAGTGTCTCCTCTATCTACTCCTCTATCTAATCCTGACGCGTCTCCTCTATCTACTCCTCTAGTGTCTCCTCTATCTACTCCTCTAGTGTCTCCTCTATCTACTCCTCTAGTGTCTCCTCTATCTACTCCTCACGCTTCTCCTCTATCTACTCCTCACGCTTCTCCTCTATCTACTCCTCTAGTGTCTCCTCTATCTACTCCTCTATCTACTCCTCTATCTAATCCTGACGCGTCTCCTCTATCTACTCCTCTAGTGTCTCCTCTATCTACTCCTCTAGTGTCTCCTCTATCTACTCCTCTAGTGTCTCCTCTATCTACTCCTCTATCTAATCCTGACGCGTCTCCTCTATCTACTCCTCTAGTGTCTCCTCTATCTACTCCTCACGCGTCTCCTCTATCTACTCCTCTAGTGTCTCCTCTATCTACTCCTCTAGTGTCTCCTCTATCTACTCCTCACGCGTCTCCTCTATCTACTCCTCTAGTGTCTCCTCTATCTACTCCTCACGCGTCTCCTCTATCTACTCCTCTAGTGTCTCCTCTATCTACTCCTCTAGTGTCTCCTCTATCTACTCCTCACGCGTCTCCTCTATCTACTCCTCTAGTGTCTCCTCTATCTACTCCTCTAGTGTCTCCTCTATCTACTCCTCTAGTGTCTCCTCTATCTACTCCTCTATCTAATCCTGACGCGTCTCCTCTATCTACTCCTCTAGTGTCTCCTCTATCTACTCCTCACGCGTCTCCTCTATCTACTCCTCTAGCGTCTCCTCTATCTACTCCTCACGCTTCTCCTCTATCTAATCCTGATGCGTCTCCTCTATCTACTCCTCTAGCGTCTCCTCTATCTACTCCTCACGCGTCTCCTCTATCTACTCCTCTAGCGTCTCCTCTATCTACTCCTCACGCTTCTCCTCTATCTAATCCTGATGCGTCTCCTCTATCTACTCCTCTAGTGTCTCCTCTATCTACTCCTCACGCGTCTCCTCTATCTACTCCTCTAGCGTCTCCTCTATCTACTCCTCACGCTTCTCCTCTATCTAATCCTGATGCGTCTCCTCTATCTACTCCTCTAGTGTCTCCTCTATCTACTCCTCACGCTTCTCCTCTATCTACTCCTCACGCTTCTCCTCTATCTAATCCTGATGCGTCTCCTCTATCTACTCCTCACGCTTCTCCTCTATCTACTCCTCACGCTTCTCCTCTATCTACTCCTCACGCGTCTCCTCTATCTAATCCTGATGCGTCTCCTCTATCTACTCCTCTAGCGTCTCCTCTATCTACTCCTCACGCTTCTCCTCTATCTACTCCTCACGCGTCTCCTCTATCTAATCCTGATGCGTCTTCTCTATCTACTCCTCACGCGTCTCCTCTATCTAATCCTGATGCGTCTTCTCTATCTACTCCTCACGCGTCTCCTCTATCTACTCCTCACGCTTCTCCTCTATCTACTCCTCACGCGTCTCCTCTATATAATCCTGACGCGTCTCCTCTATCTACTCCTCACGCTCCTCCTCTATCTACTCCTCACGCGTCTCCTCTATCTACTCCTCACGCGTCTCCTCTATCTACTCCTCACGCTTCTCCTCTATCTACTCCTCACGCGTCTCCTCTATCTACTCCTCACGCGTCTCCTCTATCTACTCCTCACGCGTCTCCTCTATCTACTCCTCTAGTGTCTCCTCTATCTACTCCTCACGCGTCTCCTCTATCTACTCCTCTAGCGTCTCCTCTATCTACTCCTCTAGCGTCTCCTCTATCTACTCCTCTAGCGTCTCCTCTATCTACTCCTCTAGTGTCTCCTCTATCTACTCCTCTAGTGTCTCCCCTATCTACTCCTCTAGCGTCTCCTCTATCTACTCCTCTAGCGTCTCCTCTATCTACTCCTCTAGTGTCTCCTCTATCTACTCCTCTAGTGTCTCCTCTATCAACTCCTCTAGTGTCTCCTCTATCTACTCCTCTAGTGTCTCCTCTATCTACTCCTCTAGTGTCTCCTCTATCTACTCCTCTAGTGTCTCCTCTATCTACTCCTCTAGTGTCTCCTCTATCTACTCCTCTAGTGTCTCCTCTATCTACTCCTCTAGCGTCTCCTCTATCTACTCCTCTAGCGTCTCCTCTATCTACTCCTCTAGCGTCTCCTCTATCTACTCCTCTAGTGTCTCCTCTATCTACTCCTCTAGTGTCTCCTCTATCTACTCCTCTAGCGTCTCCTCTATCTACTCCTCTAGCGTCTCCTCTATCTACTCCTCTAGTGTCTCCTCTATCTACTCCTCTAGCGTCTCCTCTATCTACTCCTCTAGTGTCTCCTCTATCTACTCCGCTAGTGTCTCCTCTATCTACTCCTCTAGCGTCTCCTCTATCTACTCCTCTAGTGTCTCCTCTATCTACTCCTCTAGTGTCTCCTCTATCTACTCCTCTAGTGTCTCCTCTATCTACTCCTCTAGCGTCTCCTCTATCTACTCCTCTAGTGTCTCCTCTATCTACTCCTCTAGCGTCTCCTCTATCTACTCCTCTAGTGTATCCTCTATCTACTCCTCTAGCGTCTCCTCTATCTACTCCTCTAGTGTCTCCTCTATCTACTCCTCTAGTGTCTCCTCTATCTACTCCTCACGCGTCTCCTCTATCTACTCCTCTAGTGTCTCCTCTATCTACTCCTCACGCGTCTCCTCTATCTACTCCTCTAGCGTCTCCTCTATCTACTCCTCTAGCGTCTCCTCTCGTGTCTCCTCTCATGACTCCTCTCGCGTCTCCTCTCTCGACTCCTCTCACGTCTCCTCTCGTGTCTCCTCTCGCATCTCCTCTCTTGACTCCTTTCGCATCCCCTCTCTTGACTGATCTCGGGTCGCACGTCTTCTGTTAATTCCACATGACACACTCATTGGATCTAGCGTCGTCAGGCTGCTGGATGAGGTTACTCTCTGTGGAAAATCATCCCCAGCTATAATAAGATATATTTGTTAGACGTTTTGAGCGCCGGCAATCTCCTTAGAGGCGCTGTCACAGGTCAGCTGGCATCAAGACGCTTTGTGGTGCGGTCATCCCTCCCGTTGAAGAGAAGCCCGATTACCGACAGAGACAAATAGCAGAAAAGCTTTGGAGTATGACAGCTATCCCTGCCGCATTTTCCGCTTCCTTTGGCCCTTTTGTGACGGGCGGCAGGCCGAAGCGGGTTAGGGTGGGTTTGTGTTTGCTTCGCTTCTTTCCAGATAAGTTTGCTTTGGCTTTTTTCACACTGCTACAAAAGGGCAGAGGAGCGTTTTCTCCGCTGGACTGTGACCGAGCTCAATGTCTCTGGATTGCTCCTGAATTCCCCGGAGACGTGCTCACGGTATATTGATCCCAGACTGACTCGCTCTGAGAGCAGCAGATAAAGCAGAAGATGCTCTGATGACAAGAAACCACTGGTGTTCAATCAGTCCTCTCTTATAATAAACACAGTCATGCTTCAGTGACCTCCTGGACATGTTTGAGTTGTGTGTGTGTTTGTATGTGATGTACTGCACGGATCAAACAGTATTCTCAATATTCCTGATCAAAATAAAATAATGAATGAAAACTGAGAATATTGCAGTGATGTTTATTGATTTAGTTTGAACAAACATTTTCCAAGACAAAAATCCAATTTTTTGTTTATATTCGCAAAAATAGATTTTCTAAATGAGTAAAATTGTGTACGAATATAAAATGTCTATTAGCAAATTGTTTTATTCTTGATGAAAGTGTGACAATTTTTTAACTTAATGAATTAATTTAAAATTATAAAAACTAAAATTAAGTGTTTAATCCTGGACAAATAAACAAATGAACACTTTTCTGTCAAAAACGTTCAGTGACACAAAAATAAACTAGAAAAGTGATTAATACGACCAGTTGGGTTTGTGCTGGTTTTGTTGTTATAGTTATATATTTTACAATTGTTATCTTTAAAAATTATTAATTCTGTCGTCATGTACTCACCTTCCAGTTGTTCTTAATCTGTATAAATGTCTTTGTTCTGATGAACACAAAATAAGATATTTGGAAGAATGCGTATAACCAGACAGATCTCGGACCCCATTGACTCCCATAGTAGTAAAAAATACAATGGTGGTCAAAGGCCTGTTTGCCGTACCACGTTCTTCAAACTATCCTCTTTTGTGTTCATTAGAACAAAGACATTTATAACATTTATAACAACAACTGGAAGGTGAATATGACAGAATTTTCATTTTTGGGTGAAGTATACCTTTAATATCTATTCTCTCTCTCTCTCTCTCTCTCTCTCTCTCTCTGGTCCCTCTGGTCCCTCTGGTCTCTCTCTCTCTCTCTCTCTCTCTCTCTCTCTCTCTCTCTCTCTCTCTGGTCCCTCTGGTCTCTCTCTGGTCTCTCTCTCTCTATCTCCCTCTCTCTCTCTCTGGTCTCTCTCTCTCTGGTCTCTCTCTCTCTTTGGTCTCTCACTGTCTCTCTGGTCTCTCTCTCTCTCTCTCTCTCTCTCTCTCTGGTCCCTCTGGTCTCTCTCTGGTCTCTCTCTCTCTCTCTGGTCTCTCACGGTCTCTCTGGTCTCTCTCTCTCTCTGTTTCTCTGTCTCTCTGGTCTCTCTGGTCTCTCTCTCTCTCTCTCTCTCTCTTCGGTCTCTCTGGTCTCTCTCTCTCTCTCTCTCTCTCTCTGTTTCTCTGTCTCTCTGTCTCTCAAGATTCAAGATTCAAAGGAGCTTTATTGGCATGATAAAAGAAAATTTACATTGCCAAAGCACAAGATTAAATATAAACATGCACCAATACAGATTAAGATAAAAAATAAGATAGAATAAAATTAAAAGTCTATAAGTAAAAATATATATATAAACATCTCAATATAAACAGAAAAAGAGCTTTAATTAAAGTTTTCAATGAGGGTGATAGTGTCAGTTTGTGTGTGTTGTTCTGTCAGTGTTGTTTTGTGTTGTGCTGCTTGTTCTTTGCTCGTGGCAGGACTTGACATATCTTGAGCAGGTTTGAGCTTCTTGAGTTTTCTCCCAGTATGTATGAGATCTTGTCCTTTTGTTGAAACTGGTCAAAGTCTTTGTGTAAGTTTGTAAACTTAAGTTTTTGGTCTGCGTATTTAATCATCTCGTTTAGGATACCGTCGATTCCACTTGCTTTTTGGGATTTAAGTTTTGGTATATTCTGGCCTAGCTCAGCGAGTGTAATTGGATAGTCTAAAGGGTTTTGGTAATCTTTAATTGTTGACTCCAGAGTGCCTAGTTTGTTGTGTAGGTTAGTTTGTTCTTGATTCTTGGTTATTTTACTAAAGAGGTTAGAGAAGTGCTTTATCCATACGTCTCCGTTCTGAATGGGAAGATCTTCATGGTGGGGTTTGTTAAGTGTGTTCCAATGTTCCCAGAAGCGATTTGTTTCTAGAGATTCTTCAATTGCTTTTAACTGGTTTTGTGTATCTTGTTTCTTTTTCTTCCTTAGTGTGTCCTTATATTGTTTAACTTTTTCATGGTAGAGTTGGCGTGTGTTTACATTGTCAGCATCTCTGTGTTTCTGATTTGATAGAATTCTTACTTCTTTTCTAAGGTTTTTACACTCCTTATCAAACCATTTCTCCTTTACAGGCTTTTTGTTTGGTTTTGTGTTAGTGGGTTTTAGGTTAGATAGCGTTGCAGATATTGTAAAAATTTGGTTAATACTGTCTACTGCTAAATTTACACCTTCGTTATTGTGTGGAAATGGGGTATCTAGGAATTTATTCAGTAGGTTTTGAATTTTTGGTTCACGAGTTATGCTTTTGTATGTATCTTCGCAATTTTGTTTCCACCTGAATGTTTGTTTTAGGGTATGGAGGTGAGTTTGTTTTGATGCCTCTGTGTTAGGTTTGGATCTATTGAGGTAGAGAGTGATTTTACTGTGATCTGACAATGGGGATGGTGGGCTGACTGTGAACGCTCTGAGGGAGTTAGGATTCAGATCTGTTATGAAATAGTCTACCGTACTGTTACCCAGCTTAGAACTATAGGTGTACCTACCGTATGAATCTCCTCGTAGTCTACCATTGACCATGTACAGACCCAGTGTGCGACAAAGATGGAGAAGTCTTAATCCATTTTTGTTTGTTGTTTTATCGTAGTCTCTCTCTCTCTCTGGTTCTCTCTGGTCTCTCTCTCTCTCTGTTTCTCTGTCTCTCTGGTCTCCCTCTCTCTGGTCGTCGCATGACACTTGTTCTGTGATAATAAAGGTTATCTTTTACATTGGGCGGCGTGGTAAATGACAGGCAGCTCATCTGGCCACCGGCGTGTTTATCAGCGCGTTGCAGCCACAGTATAATCTTCACAGAGATGCTGCGAGTTTCCATCCATCATGTGTCTCGTGAGTCAGACGACCCCGGGTGAGGAGAGGGACGCCCGGCACACATCTCATCAGTGTCTGGACGTTTCTCAGGATGAACATGACCTGAATTTCTCTGCGTGTCTCTCCAGCGGGATGTTACAGAACGCATTATAACATTTGAAATGAATCTGAAAGATTTGTCTTAACTTCATCTTCAGTCTATGAACGTCACGTGAGATTCACATTCATGCACATACGTTCTCCCTCTTTAAAGGCAGCTCGTGTGAATCTTTGATTTCTTTGATTGAGCACTGGATGAACTTGAAGTAAAGGTGAAAGACTCGTCATGATGGGATGGAAGCCCTTGGGAGTAAATGCTTATTGATCGTCTGATCAAATCTTAATGGAGTGTCTCGTCCTCATCATCATCATCACGTCTGAACTGACAACACGCTCACTACCATCACACACACTTTTACCAAGTCAAATAAAATACTGGAAACGTTCTGATGAGGCTCGCGTGGGCGGAACTTCACCATTAAATAAAAGTCCTAATCTAAAGCATCAGCAACATGAAAGAATCAATCAGCAAACACAAAACAATTGAACAGACAAAGCAAATCCATCCGACGGGCATTTTTCATCAGGCTCCATCCTTTACTTTCAGAAAGAGCAGATATTTTTACATGTGTTTGGTATAGAGCAGGATTTGAAGCAAATGATTTGAGTAACACATGTGGGGAACATTCACTCAACATCAGCATCTCAGTTTTAATGGAGGTGCCTTTAGAGGCTTTTGCATCTGAACTCTATAAACACATTCCTCTTCCTGCCATGTGTGTGTGAAGGCTGGAAGCGTAACACACGTCTGTAATTGTGTGTGGGTGTGTGTGTAGGATGCAAAGAGGAACACTTTCATCATCTGCCTGGTGAATCTACAACACTCTGTGTGTGTGTTTGTGTTATGTGTGTTTGTGGCGTGGCGTGTATGCATGCGTTTAAGTACGTGTTTAAGTGTGTTTGTGGCGTGTATGCATGCGTGTGTGTGATGCAATGTTTTCGTGTTTATTTGTGTGAGTGGTGTGTATGCATCCGTGTGTGTGTGCGTGTGTGCATGATGCAGTGTGTGTGTTTACTTGTGTTTGTGGCGTGTGTGTGGGATGCAGTCAGTGTGTGTTCGTGGCGTGTGTTTGTGTCATGTGTGAAGCAGTGTGTATGCGCGTGTATGTTTGTTTGTGTGTGATGCAGTGTGTGTGTGATGCATTTTGTGCATGATGCAGTGTGTGTGTTTATTTGTGTTTGTGGCGTGTGTGTGGGATGCAGTCTGTGTCTGTTCGTGGCGTGTGTTTGTGTCATGTGTGAAGCAGTGTGTATGCGCGCGTATGTTTGTTTGTGTGTGATGCAGTGTGTGTGTGATGCATTTGTTGTGTGTGTGCACGTTTGTGTGTGTGTGTGCGCGTGAGGTCACTCGGCGTTAAACACAGAGAACACGTCATGTCAGCCATCAATCAAACTTAACACTGAAACAGATCATCTGATGAACCTCACTTCAAGAACTCGGATGGATTTCTGGGTAAATTCTCCAATGTGCTGAGCAGTTGTTCAGAGACGTGCCCTTCAGCCGCTCGTGTCGCCCACTGCGACGCTGCATTTGGCCGTAATTACACTGTGGCGTGGAGAGCTTCTCCTCTCAAGAGCGTCATTAAGTGAATTAAGGGCGACCCAGAGGAGGCCGCTTCGTCTAGCAGAAAATTACTCTGATATGAAGAGCATCAAAGTCATAAGATAAGAGCGCTTCAATCCCACAAACACCCCCGCCAAACCATTAGCACCCGAGCACCGGTCACACCGCAAACCTTCAAACCATCTCACCACACATCCAGCGGCTTCACACTCTCCTCCTGATTCTTATGTAAATAAAGATCCTTACATCAAAGATGGATTCACGAACACTCGATCGATCAGCTCTTCTCGTTTCACTTTTATTATTCAACGGTAATGTTGTGTGCAGTGCCCCCTGTGTACGGAATGTGTCAAATCCAGAAATTGTAGCTTATCCATTTCAGCTTAATTCAACAGAAGAAATTAAAAGTTTTGACCTCAGCGTACACACTTCTCATCCCAAAGTTCAGAACGGAAAAACGCATAAAAAAACGAGCAGCTGGGCGGAAGTTAATGGAGCGTGGGTCGATCCACGTCCTCCTCCACCAGCACATGATCTATCAGTGTTTAAACCACCTCACGCTTCCACACTCCGCGTCATCCGTCTTCTCCGCACGTGTAGCTGTGTTTAGAGTACCGTATTTTGGGGGTTTAGCGTGTACTGTACAATACCAGATTCCCTTCGCACCGTTAATTACTGACGAGGAAACTTTCAACAGGCCGGATCAATAACGTCTAAGCACGTTGGGCACGGTCTTTAATTATGATAAAAAATAACTCGTCATTATCTGTTGTTCCATTCGTTTGATGAATGGCCCCGGTTCTAATTTAAAAAGGAAGGAGGGGGTCGTGCGGCGCCGTTACTTCCTCCGGAGCGGAACAAAGGCCCGAACGCTTCGTGTGCTGTTTCAGGCCTTTTTTATACATTTCTATGTTTCGCCTCAAAGGAGAGTTCGTCTGGGTCGCGAGATAAGTCAGCAGGTTTCCAAAAAGCGGCGGTGGTGAAAGAACCTCGGCCGCGTGAGTCTTGGCACCTATAAGCCGAAAGCGTATTGTTCTCGCCGTTCAATGGTGCTGTCAGAAGAGCGGGGCGGCCATTTCCCGGCCGGTCTTCCGCCGGCACTGCTAGCTCCAAGAACGGAGCTTTCCGCACGAACGGCCTGCTTTTGTTTTTGTGTCAGGATTTTAAATTGAACCTGGAGATCCGGAGCGACGGACGTCCCGCTCGACAGCCCGACGGAGACTGTTTGCTGAAGATTAGACATTCATTCATAGTATGCGTGAGCTGCGGAGTCAATGGATGTGTTTCCGAGCGCGTTTATAAAACAGGGCCGGCGTTCCGGCTCAGGCACGGATGTTTCTGGATTATGATAAAATAGGCTTTGTGTAGACGCCTCGACAGCAGGGTGTGAGAGAGAAGAGAGCGTTTGCCGTCTGTTTGTTCCAAGTAAACAAATGTCTGAAGCAGTAGTTCACTTTCAAAGTAAATTTCCGTGATCATTTACTCACCCCGTGTCACCCAAGATGTTCATGTGTTTGTTTCTTTAGTGGAAAATAAATTACGTTTTTTCATGAAAACATTCCAGGATTTTTCTCCATATAGTGACTTCAATGGACTCCAAACACTTGAAGATCAAAATGACCTTCAAAGGGCTTAAAACGATACCTGACCATGAATAAAGGAGAACAAATCGCTCATTGTCACAAATATTTGCGATGCACGTTCATGACTTCCCGTAAAACTTAATTGAGTTGAAAACTAGCACGTTTAACTTGTAAACACTGACTCTGTATTTCCGCTTTTCACATAATTAGGCATTACATGACATAAACGAAAATTTATTTGAAAGTGAACTACTCCTTTAACCTTCAAATCGAACTAAAGCCACGAAAATCTAAAACATTTAAAAATCTTAAAAGATAATTTCTATAAGAAGAGTTTGGTTCCACAATGAGATAACTCCGTTATTAAAATCGTTTGAAAACCACGTTTGTTTTGACTTAAGTAAACAATACAGCTTACTAACACAATAAAACGTAATGGAACCAAACTCTTCATATTTATCACGTTTATATTTCATCCAGAAACCTCAGGAGTGATATAAAGCGAGAAATCATTGACTGAAGTTCTGATGTAAAATCCTGTGTTTGAATGAACATGTATGTGTTTTCTCTGCAGTATTTCGGGTCTGAAAACATTGCATCGTCTTTGTTACTTTGACCAGCTCGTCCACTTTTTATTTTCAGCAAATATAAAAAATAAGAAGAAGAAGAATTGTTAATTTTCTTTAGTTTACAAGTACATCTTAGTAAAAGACTATGAACACCACCAAATGTTGATTTTCTAGCGCACATTAAGAGAGAGCGAGGAAGAGTTGAGTTTGTTGTGAGGAGATGTGATCTGGCTTTTGTTTATTTTGATGTGTAATGCATTGTGCCGCGACCTTGTTGGCAGATCGGTGTTCTCACTATGTGAAGGGAGTAAACGCCGGGGTCTCGCTTCAGTGGGTGCGTTAATGAATAAGACATGACCCAAATTCCCACAGCCGATCGTACGGACGCTTTTAAGCCACAGAGAATGAAATCCAGCAAAGCCGCTGTAATGTGAAGCTTGTTTCATGTCTTACGGCAGAAGATTTATTAACTTCATGTGATTATTTATGCTCAGATGAAGCTGGATGGCCGATGGCTGAATGTGCAGTAATTACAGGAACTCACTTTTATTTGAGTTGGTGGATAAACATTTGTTCAGGCTTTTCTGCTCATAATTATTATGATCATCAGACGCGGAGGCTTGATGCAGGTGAGAGAGAATCATCCTCTCATCACATCACACTGACAAGACTAAACAACTGTGTGTACTTCTGATACATCAACTAAAGGAGTGACACATGACTGAGGGATGTGAGCGGCAGTGAAGTGTTCTAATGTCTTATCAGGAGGAATATCAGCACTGCTGCAGTGTGTGCACTAACGTGTTTGTGTTTGCGTGTGCCCGCGTTTATATGTGCGTGTGTGTATGTGTGTGCGTGGTTGTGTGTGCTTGCGCATGTGTGTGCTTGTGTGTGCGCATGTGTGTGTGCGCATGGGCACATATGTGTGTTAGGGACTGGAGCTGAGAACAGACTGGGAGCTGTTTATCAGACTGGAGCTGAGAACAGAAAGTCTCTCTCTTTCTCTCTCTAACTAAAGATGTGGACACAAAAGAACCACCAGAAAGACAAGAACAGGCAGAAAAAGAAAAACTGTTTTGACCAAACCAGCGACACTAATGTTTGACACTAAACCTATTTTGACTGTTTTTACTGTTTGACTTCAGGTGCAGGACTTTTTATCTGGAATCTGTCTTCATGAACACACACGTTTGTCCTCCATTTTAATAGCTTCCTGAAATCGTCTCCACGCGCTCCAGCGGGGTCTTACAGGGCCACTTTGTGAGAAACGTTGTAAATGTAGCATAAAATGAGAGTTTTATTGATGATGCTGAAGCCAGCGAGCGGGAAAGCCCGTCTGCTAATTACGATATTAATCACCTCCTTTAACGCTGCTCAAGGTCAGCGCGGCCTGGCGGTGTTTTCTCAAGAATTCCTGGATATAACACCCAAGCGTACCATGTTTCAAACGCAGACGAAACGTTTAAGGCTGACAAAATACAACAACAACATCACCTGCTAGCGGACGAACGGTAAACAACAACAAACACAATCACACACAAAAGATGATTTTTTACGTACCTGCACCTGCTGTAAGGCAATGAAAAACAAAGGTTAGGGTTTGGGAGGAGTTTTGTTGTGGCCGCAGACTCACCACGTAAAACAGTGAGGCGTGTGGTGGCGCTCGTCTCCCCAACACTGTTGGAGGCGACGCACTCATAAATGGCTTCATCACGCGGCGTCCGCAGCGGCTGGATTCTCAGCACTGAGCCCGAGCCGTCATCAAACTCGATCACCTACAGGTGCGAGAGACAAGATATGTTACTCAGGTTTATTTTGCTCACAGGTGACGGCGGAGATTCATGCTAACACAAACACACTCTTGACGCAGACACAATATGACACATGTATGGTTCGTTGACACAACCTGATCGAGTCTACCAGAAAGAACAAAACACACAGAAACCGTCTGGTTAAGCTTCAGAGTCGGACATCTCAAAACTGCACAACACTAGCTGCTGGCATATCAAGAAGTGCTTCTATCTCTGTTGCACCAGTCTGCCGAAGATCTTTGCAAAGAATACTAAAGACCTGCTGAAGACAATCTGAAACCTTTAATACCTGCTGAAGACTAGTCTTGCTAAAGACCTGTTAAAGAACTGACGAAGCCCTATAGACCAGGCAAAGACCAGTCCAAGATCTGCTGAATCCTTAAAGACTTGCGGAAGACCAAAAGACTTGTGTGAAGACAAGCCAAACACCTTTTGAGCCTTAAAGACCTGGTGAAGATACAGAGACTAGCCAAATGCCTGCTAAAGACCTGAAGACCTGTCAAAGATCTGATGAAGCCCTATAGACCTGCTGAAGATCTGTATAAGACCTGATGAAGACCTGCTAAAGACCTGCTGAAGACCTAAAGACTTGCTGAAGACAAGCTAAACCTGTTTAATGTTTCTGAAAAAGAAAGAAAGTGTCCTCATGTGTTGTGAAACACACACACAAACACACACACACACACACCATAAGACAGAAGTGAGATGATTTTTATTGAAGTAATATCAAGTAGTGGTGTGTCTTCTCTTCAGCATCTGTTCACACACGATTACTCACAACATTCTTAAAACCGGTCAGAGGAGGCGGAGCTTCTCACCCTCTGACATAACGCTCACATCTTATTGGCTATCAAGATTGACAACCTTCTGTCTGGTAGTGTGCAGAACGACAAACCCTTTGCAAGATCAAACGTTGTTTTGTTTTCTTTATCGTTGTGTCGTGATATGTGTAAAATGCTCAGTGAATGACAGTCCCTCAACCAGACGTTTCCAAACAAACCAGCGTGGACTTTAAGAATGGGATGATGGTTCTGCCAAGACCAGACCAAACCGATTCTGCTTTTATCCCGCCCACTCTTAAAGCCTATTGGACCAGACATGACACGTAGACGTGACATCACAAACATCAGTCAGAGAAACAACAGTGAACAGATTGGCTTTGCACACGGACATGGACGGGACACGGGACGCTCACACACATGTTGGTTTAGTTAACGTGTCACACACATGTGTACTCACTTTTCACAGCTTCTCCCGTTCACAGATTGAAATACATCAGTGGTCATACGATGCGTGAGTCATAACACGCTACACGTTTGCATGACGGCGCACGGACACACGTTGACTTTTAATGTGAGAAGAACAGGAGGCAGCTAACAGCGCTCATGTGTTCATTAGTGGATCACAGACATGTGAGGATCTGTGAGGTTTCTACACGTGTTCTTAGCATGTTAGCAGCACATGTGATGCAGGCAAACGACAGGGATGCCCCTAAAGGGTCCTTCAGCCGATAAGCTTCTGTAGATTAGTGGCCATGTCAAAGTGTAAGCTGAATAAGACGGCAGGGAAATGAATGAAAATCTGATCAGTGATTGGCTGTGATGGGTTTAGCATGCGTTGTCAAGGTGGAACATGCATTTCTCAAATGAAAGAATATTTTTCCAGTGGCGCAAAGCTGTATGATGTTGTGACATGAATATTCATGCATGTTAATATCAGGAGCATTTCATTGGACAATGAGTGAAATGAGCCAATGAGAGGGTGTCATTCGTGAAGGGGGCGTGGCTATCATTAGCATTCACTTGTCGAGCATTTTACATCAGAACAATAGACCTAATACCTCAAAGCGCTGGTTGCTCACTCTCTTCCCCTTCTTGTTCCACACGATCTTGGGCCGCGGGTCGCCCGTTGCTTGGCAGATGAAGGAGGCCACGCCCCCCTGGACACCCGTTTGATCGTCCGGGGTCCTCAAGAACTTTGGTGGAGCTGAAAGAGAAAGATCGGAGGTCAGATGTGCACCTGTCACATCACGGAACAACAAGAAAAACATGAAAATTCGATTGTGATTTACTCACTCTCAAGTTGTTACAAATGTGTATACATGACTTTGTTCTGATGAACACAGAGGAAGATATTTGGAAGAATGCCTATAACCACTCAGATCTCAGACCCCATTGCCTCCCATAGTAGGAAAAAAACAATGGTAGTCGATAGTGCACCAGAACTGTTTGCTGGCCTACATTCTTCCAAATATCTTCGTTTGTATTCACACATTGAAAAAAGTGTTTTCCTACTATGGGAGTCAATGGGGGGCAAATTCTGTCTGGTTATAAGCATTCTTCCAAATATCTTCCTCCGTGTTCAAAGACATTTATAAAGATTTGGAACAACTTGATGACAGAAAATGATGACAGAATTTTCTCTGGTGGTTTCAGGGGCGGATACAGTGGGCCTGTTACAAACGGATGTGACATGTGTATCCCATAGTTCCCGGCTATAATTGGTCCTGAGTGCGGGGTGTCACCATGACTACGAGAGGGATTTTACAGAGCCATCCAAAATATTTGCAGACGATTGCCAACACCCCAACCGTCTGTCTGCATGTTTCTCTCTCTCTACTTCAAAGTGCAGTTTTCTCAGCATGTAAATATATAAAATCGTATCTTCTCCGGCTGTCAGGAAGGGTGTCATACATTTATCTGCAACACACGCTGCGCCGTCGTACTAAACCACATCAAAGATGCGCCTGTCACAGAATCTGCTCTAATGGCGTTTGGGGTCGGCACTAAATCCTGCTTAAGAGCTCATCCTACACATCAAGACATGAAGAGAGAAATTACTTTTTGCCTAAGACAGAGAGACAGACAGACAGAGAGAGAGAAAGAGAGATAGAGAAAGAGAGAGACAGAGAACAGCGACACAGACACACTCCATCACAAAGCCTTAAGCCATCAAGAGCTGAGCCCAGAGAGAAACCCCTTCATCCAACTGATCTCACAACTAACTCTACAACCCCAAACATGCCCAAGACAACCCCAAACCCCAGCCAGACTAAACCAAATGATCAAAAGACAAAAAGAGAAATATCTCCAACACTGGACAGAAGCAACAGCTCAGCAAAGTAAACTGGAATGCTATCTGTCACTAAAGAGAGAATATAAAGTGTCAGAATACCTCACAAGCGTATCAGATCCTAAACTAAGAAAAGTGTTGAGCATGTACAGACTCAGTGATCAGCAGCTCACTGTAGAGACGGGCAGACACAGACACACATGGACACCGAGAGAAGAGCGACTGTGTCCACACTGCACACACAATCAAGTGGAAACAGAGCTGCACTTTCTCCTCTCCTGTCCCAACTACACACACATCAGAGAAACATTCTTCCCCCAGTTTACAAACTTACACAAAGACTTTGACCAGTTTCAACAAAAGGACAAGATCTCATACATACTGGGAGAAAACTCAAGAAGCTCAAACCTGCTCAAGATATGTCAAGTCCTGCCACGAGCAAAGAACAAGCAGCACAACACAAAACAACACTGACAGAACAACACACACAAACTGACACTATCACCCTCATTGAGAACTTTAATTAAAGCTCTTTTTCTGTTTATATTGAGATGTTTATATATATATTTTTACTTATAGACTTTTAATTTTATTCCATCTTATTTTTATCTTAATCTGTATTGGTGCATGTTTATATTTAATCTTGTGCTTTGGCAATGTACATTTTCTTTTATCATGCCAATAAAGCTCCTTTGAATCTTGAATCTTGAATCTTGAGAGGGAGAAAGAGAGAGAGAGAGAGAGAGATAGAGAGAGAGAGAGAGATAGAGATAGAGAGAGAGAGAGATAGAGAGAGAGAGAGAGAGAGACAGCTGTGCGTCTTGAAGAAGTTAGTGATTGTTAAAGGTGTTATCTAGATTCTAGAATACAGGTTGTGTTATCATGACTGTTACACCACACAGACTTTTTCTCAGTATTGTAACTTGACTAACCCAAACACACTGAAGATTTAATAGAACTTTAATATGATGTGTATGTAAAAGTTCTCACTGATGAAACTGGTGTCCAGAGACACATTGAAGGTCAAGATTATTGTTTGCTAACGCGTAAGAGATCTATGATGTCGTGTTGTATGCTAATGAGGGTGTTGATGTCATCACATTTGCATATGATACTTTATGAACTTGAAGAGCTCGGATCTTACTCTTAGACGTACAGTATATACAGGATTATATATAGTGCATGACGTACATTGAATCTCAAATATCATCATTCTACATTAGTGAAGGGTTTGAGTGATGATATGTGATTGATCAGAGATCGTGTGTGTTTGTGTGTGATATCACCTGTACACTAACATTCCTTTATGAGAAATATACTGTATGTGATTGATCCCATCAGGATTGGATCATAGAGTGTGTGTGTGTCTGTGTGTGTGTGTGTGTGTGTGTTTGTGTGGGTGTGTGTGTGTTTGTGTGTGTGTGTGTGTCTATGCGAAGCCTGTGTGTGTGTGACGACACATGTACACTAACATTCCTTTATGAGAAATATATGTGATTGATCCTATCAGGATGTGATCATAGAGTGTGTGTTGTGTGTTTGTGTGTGTGTGTGTGTGTGTGTGTGTGACAACACCTGTACACACACATACCTGTGGTGCTGATGTGTAATTGATCGCATCAGGATAGTGATCAGAGATTGTGTGTGTTTGTGTGTGTGATGCGTTTGTACGTACTTGTGTGTGACATCACCTGAACACACACATTCCTGTATGTGCTGATATGTGTTTGATCCCATCAGGAGGGTGATCAGAGGAAGTGTGTGTGTGTGTGTGTGTGCTTGCGTGCGTGAGTGTGTGTGTGAGCAGATGTTTCTGGTTAAAAGTGTGTGTGTGTTTGAAAAACTCCCTCTGGTTTCCACATCTTGTGTTCTGCGTCTCTCCAGATGTGTGCGTCTGCAGCTTGTTCTGGGGGAGGTGCACTCTGGGAATGTTGGAATCTGGAGGAATTTCTGGGAATGATGATGGCATGTTTCCAGAAAGAGAGAGTTTGCCGCACACCTGCTAATAAGAGTCAAGAGTCGTTTAAACACTAAACCAGCTCTTCCTTTTACCACGGTCACACACAACATGAAGCAGACGACATGTGCTGAAATCTCTCCAAAGCTGGCCTTGATTCTGTCTTTTTATAAAAGCCTCTCCTCCTTCAGTGTACATTCTCACCCGTTTATACCCGAGAAAACATCACAACTCTTCTTGTTGTAAAAAATGTAATATCGTGACATATTGAACATTAATACTTTGTTCACATCACAAACACTCAGTTATCTGTAGACTCAATGTAGAAATCAAGTGTGTCATGTGTGTGTGACCTCATCCAATCAGATTGTAGAGCAGAACGATCCAGTCCTCATTTTATTTAGATCTTCGCAGTTGTAATGAGAGCTGATGTTTTCACAGGGATGAGACAGAAGATCAGTCAATGTCTCACAGAATTAATTGATCTCTTCTTTTGGATTAATGATGGGTTTGTGTGTGTGTGTGCGACAGCTCTGTTATTGGACTCGACTGAGGTCTGCTGGTCATGTGACTCAGAGCAGAGGGTTATGGGTCGTCTGATGGACTGACATGTGGGAGTCTATCTGAGAGTGAAGAGCAGAGGTGTGTGTGTGTGTGACAGGTGGCTGTAAGCCCTCACCTGACACAAAGGTCTAGTTTGTAGAGTCTTTGTGATGCTACAGGTAACATGATGAAGACAGCAACTGTGATTGTGTGTGTGTGTGTGTGTGTGTTAGAGCGAAGAGTACAGGACTGTCACAACACCAGTGATATTATCAATACATCAAGAATAAACACTCTGAATGAAGTGAACAATATAAGAAGTGTTAAAGGGATCATTACATAAGAACACAATAGGTAGCACACTGCTACGGTAACATCGCCATGCTAAAGCTCCAGTATACCTGCGCTCTATTTTTAAACGGTAGCATCGTAGCGCGGTTAGAAATGTTACACTCAATGATTCTCTTTTGATGTGTTTCTCTCCTTCGTGAATCTGTGTTTTGAACGAGGCGCTCGAGATAATGATTCAGTGACTCATTCATCAAGTCACTTGCTTCGTTCTTGAATAAATCAGTCGTGACTCAGTAAGAAGTTGCCGCCACATACTAGCCAATTCTCTTTCACATTTCAAGCAATCCAAACATTTCCTTTTATAAACACTGCTGTTGAAATGTAATTTCTCACACGTTTGCATTAGTTCCCATGTAAAAACATTACTATAGTAAACTTTAGTAAAATCCCTACACACTAGTGGTTTTTTGTCTTACTGTAAATAAAGTATACTTCAATATTTGCTACAACTTATCTAATTTATATAGTAAATAATAAACAACATAGACATGTACAATACAGTTCATTATAGTAAATACAAAATGTTTCATTTAAATCTGTGTATTTATGATTTTTTTATTTAGTAGATTTAAATTATGAACATGACACAGCACTGTGATACAAAGACACAACGATTGAACACAAAAGATTCACAAGCAATACAGAATGAGAACAAAGCAATCCACTAAAGACATATTTAAACAACATCTAGAACTCCATCATTCATTACGTTACTATGATCTTACCACACAAGCTTATTACCATATTACAATACTTATTCTCTCTGTCTTTCTCTCTTTCTCTCTTCTCTCTCTCTCTCTCTCTCTCTCTCTCTCTCTCTCTCTCTCTCTCTCTCTCTCTCTCTCTCTCTCTCTCTCTCTCTCTCTCTCTTCTCTCTCTCTCTCTCTCTCTCTTCTCTCTCTATCTCTCTCTATCTCTCTCTATCACTCTCTTTCTTCTCTCTTCTCTCTCTCTCTCTCTTCTCTCTCTATCTCTCTCTCTCTATCTCTCTCTCTCTCTTGCCTCTCTCTCCGTGTACAGGACACGCTGTCTGTTCATGTCACATGCTCTTTATTCTTGTCGTTTAGTCTCATGTTTGTCTCTTTTAATTCTCGTTTGCCTGGAGAGAGGGCACACACAGAGCGACAGATGAAAGAGGGATAGACAGGGAGCTGGAGAGCGAGACAGACTCTGTTTGTCTCTGACAGAACACATAACACTATTAATGTGAGTCTGTTTTGTGTCAGAGCGCTTTAATTTCATCTGTGTTAGACACACACACATCTGTCAGTGTAACTTCATTACACGCTGACGAGAGGCCGGACACACACACACAATATTAAAGTGTAATGTAAATATTTCTGTCCTGAACGCAGGTCAATATTTATTCAGATTTATGATGTCTGAGTATTATTTTATTGGTTTATTCATGTATTACGAGGCCAGTGTGTTCCACTGGACGGTTGTTTGAGGACTTCCAGAATTAGTGAAGGACAAACACGACTGGATTTGTCAGTTTCATTTACACACGGATGTGTTTGAAGTGAGAGACGACTGTACTGAATACTTTAAAAACAAACAGTGTGCAATGTTTCATGTTTTAATAGTAGTATGGTTGACTTTAGTCACATGACCTCGTGTATATCTGATGAATAATCCCTGCTCTGTGTACATATTGAATATGAGCAATAGCGTGTATGTTGATTTTGTTTTATTCTGTGTTATTCTGGGTGTTACACAGTTTGACTGACAGCTGTCGATCAGGGTCCGTATTCATGAAAAATGAAAATAAAAGAGATGCTCAAAGTGACAAAATTCTTAGAAAATTCTTAGAAATGTGGGTGTTTCCCCTTAAATTAAAAATAAAAAGTTAGTCATAAAGCACCTTATCCCTTAAAAGACCTCTTAAGCGTGGAAAAGCAACACCGGCCTATCTGTCAGCACTCTCGTCTCAGCCAGGATATTCACATTTTTCAACCCATCTCTTGTGAAACCTCTGGAACACAATCATGAACGGATCAGAAAAGTTTCTGCGTACCGATCGCCAGGGACCGTAATGCGTTGGCGAATGGAATTCTTCACCTCTTTGCTGTTTAGACGTTTTTAGTCGTGGTACTTTTAAAGATTATTATTCGTAGTCGTTTGCGAGTGCCTCTTGCAAACTTCCACACATTTTTTAAGGGGAAAGTTAGGTTCCACCTGCCATAGATCCTCAAGGTACAGTATGTGAGTGCTGATGACGTGTGGTGTCTGCGTGAACATGGTGCGCAGCGGGACGCAAAATACAGCGACCGAAAACGTTCACACAACCTTTCATTGCGTTTGACAGAATGTAACGATTGGGAGAATGTTACACCTTTCACAGAAGATATTTAATAGTTCAAATATCATTGGACTGCTTTGCTTATTGACTGCTATCAGGATGTAATGAGATTTCCAACCAGCGTGACAAAAAATGTTTTTAGACGGGATCACACATTTTACCTTTAACAGCATGGAAAAATATATATATACATAGTGCGTGAATAGTGTAAAACAGAAAGGGATACTTCACCCAAAAATGAAAATTCATCATTTCCTCACCTTCGAGGTGTTCCAAATGTGTATAAATGTGTTTGTTGTGATGAACACAGAGAAAGATATTTGGAAGAATGTTTATAACCAGACAGATATTGCCCCGTAGTCGGAAAAATAAAAAAAATGTTTTCTTCTGTTGAACACAAAAGAAGATATTTTGAAGAATGTAGAACAGCAAACAGTTCTTGGGCACTTTTGACTACCATTGTCTTTTTCCTACTATGTGAGTCAATAGGTGTTGAGATCGGTCTGGTTATAAGCATTCTTGCAAATATCTTCTCTGTGTTCATCAGAACAAACACATTTATACAGATGTGGAACAATAGGTGAGGAAATGATGACAGAATTTTCCTTTTTGTGTGACCTGTCCCTTTAAAACACCGTGTCATACACAGCCTCCTCACTAAGATAATGTTTGTTCTTTCGCTTGCTCACAGCTGCTCTCAGATTGTTCCTGAATCAGTTTTAAGCAAAGACTACTACCAAGAAGTTTTTAAGCTAAATTTAGAGCTTTCTTAGAGGATTCTTAGAAGCTTTAAGAATACGGGGTCAGATCTGATCTGATCTGAAACCCACAGACAGACACTTTGATCAGACTTTTACAGTGGGTTTAGGTGCTTTTGAATGGAATTGGATGTAAGGTCGCAGGTGATAAATCGTTTTTAAAGTGAATTGTGTAACGTCAGGCCCGGGGTGTTGGACCTCACTGTATTAGCACTCTCAATTTCACACAACACTAACTGTCTTTCTCTCGCTGTCTGTGTGTCTCTGTCTGTCTCTTAGCTGGTGAGATTAAAGCTTTTACCTTTGGTACGTTAATGTGTTATTTAATACACCTGATGTTAAAATGGTTCATTTCAAACCCTGATTGAAGCACACAGACACACACACACCTTTTCATCCATCTCTTTATCATCACTTCTCTTCTAGAGCTCCCAAATCCACCTGTCTGCTGCCAGCTGTGTGTCTGTGTGTGCACGCGTGTGTGTGTGTCTGTGTGTGCACGCGTGTGTGTGTGTCTGTGTGTGCACGCGTGTGTGTGTGTCTGTGTGTGCACGCGTGTGTGTGTGTGTTTGTGCACGCGTGTGTGTGTGTTATGTGGTTTTATTGGTCTGTTCTGGCTTTAGGCTGTGAGACCACAGGTGCTAGCAGAGGTTTGAGAGGTGAAAGGTGTGTGTGTGTGTGTGTGTGTGTGAGTGAGAGAGAGACAGAAAGAGAGTGAGAGGACTTCCACATGGGCAGTGGCTGATAAGGAGAGAGATTCAGAGTAATAAATTACACAGAGAGAGTCTGATAAATAATGGATGTGTGTGTGTGTTTGTGCGTGTGTGTGTGTGTGTGTGTGTGTGCGCGTGTGTGTGTGCGCGCATGTGTGTGTGTGTTTGTGTGTGTGTGTGTGGTGAAATAAATTCATTATGTCTCACCTCGACTGGCTTTTAGAGAGCAGCTCCTCTTGAGAAGAGATGTTTGTCTCAGACCTCAAATCCAGTCACTCCAAAAATACATAAATATATACAGTATATATATAATAACATAACTGATGTCATATGTCTGCCGGAATCAAAAGAGTCTCTTTATTTATTGTAAAATGAGAGTTTCTAGCGTTTTTTCGAATTCCTTCAATTTTATTTATATTTTTATGATATGTATATATTTTATGGCAGGGGTTCCCAAACTTTTCAGCCCACGACCCCCAAAATAAAAGCGCCGGTTACTCGAGACCCCCACTATCATCATAGGTGGTCAAAGTATGCAGACGTTGTGCCTTATACAGATTATTTGTTTTCGATGTTATTTACGTTTTCAGTCCAACAGTTGTTTTCAAGATTTTCACGTTTCAAGTTTTCCTTTTGCCGCTGTTTGTTATGATCAGTTATAAAGTGTACAAGCTTGTGTGATCTTTGTAATTTGATCATTAAACCTTCAGGATAACTTCACAAAATCCTCCGAGGTGATTAAAGTATACAAACGTTGCAGGTCTATCCGAACACCATCATAACAACAACACAAAAGAACACAACAGTCTAATATACTCAGGGGTCACGATCAAGTCGAAGGAAATTCAAAAGGCTGACGGCTTTTATTAGCATGGTTTTATTTTTAATTGGACTAATATGAATATATCTTGTTATACTTAAAGACGTAAAATAATTTTTTTCTGGAAATCATCTTGCGACACACCCTTGCGTTGATGTGACCCCAGGGGGGATCGCGGCCCCCACTTTGGGAACTCCTGTTTAAGTTATGAGAAGACGATCTGAGAAGACGATCATGAAGAAAATGAGAAATGACATTGTTTTGATAATAATATAATAAAAAATGGTAATTGTTCAACATGTGGTGTCATTTATATTTTATGGTGTCCTGAAAGTTGATCGTCCAGCATTATGGGGAAAATCTGCGTCTGAATGTGTTTGTAAAGCTGAAAGAAGGGTTCAGAAGTGTCTGTAATGTCTGTACCTGCGCTGGGAGGTTTTTTTGGCCATCGGCCCACAGTGATGACAGATCCGCTGTTTTCAAACCTTCATCTCTGAGCTGTATGTTGATCTTGAAGTCACGAAGGCCTGAATGTTCTCTGAATGGAGGTTCTTTATCAGCTGTTGACTTTAGCATAAATGAACGTCCCAACAAAGAATGTGCGTCTTTCATACGCCGGCGTTCAGACACTTTGAAGTGAAGTTTTCCCAGCGGCACGAGAACACAAGCTTGTGAGAGAGAGGTTTGACGGAGTTACACATTCAGTGATTCAATGAAGCGTCTACGCATAAAGAAGACAAAGAAGAAGAAACAATATAACAACAGAGAGACGTTAATTATTACATCCAGTCTTGTCATTTTAGTTTTCTGCTGCTGGTGAATGAAATGAAGTCATTGGATTTGAGTTGTGCTGGATGTGAACGCGGTCTAAACATCACAGATGAGCTTCAGAGGAGATGTAGAGCATCACGTGTAATGAAAAGAGCTGATCTTTGTAAGGATTGAATGTGTTCACAGCGGATTTAAACAGATTTGACTTTGTCATGGCAAACTAAACTAGACCATTTAATGAATGTTGTGTGCAGAAGGTTTATTTCTTGTGTCTTCATCTTTCTCTTTTTCTTTTCTTGTAGATGTTGAAGAGAGACCCAGTTCGTCCTGGGGAAATGGAGTAAGGACCGCAAAGGTAAATCTACAACATTATTTTTGACTTTTATTAAAATATTTTTTTATTTGCAAGAAGCCCAGTCCAATCTCTCGTGCTTTAAAAACTGACATTCAGTTCTGTTCTGTAACATTATATATTAATAATAATAATGAAGATGTAAAGAAAAGTTCTCAGATAAAGAAAGTTGTATGATAAGAATTTTCACTTAAGTTTAAAAACATTTGGGAACTTTTACTGGAAAAAGAGTTGAGAGTTTTCTTGAAGGGTTTTGTAATTTTTTAAATGGAGCTTATAATTATAATATGACAAAATTACAAAATGTCCCCACACATTACTTGGTCATCAAGAGGAAACAAGCTAATAAACAAGCTAATAAATCACACAGTATTCACTTTTTTGAAAATCTAAAAGAGCAGAAAGTGTTGTGTGATTGTGAGGTTTATGGATAGGGAATATGAAATTAAGTTTGTTCAGTATAGAAACCATTGTGTATAGAGTGTCCCCATAAAACATGTGTGTGTTTGTTGTCTTCGATACGAGCTAAAAGAAGCTGTAGAGCGTGTTTCGCTTTGTCCTGTCGTCTTGTTAGTCAGCTCCCCAGATGTGAAGGGTCATACGTGTCATTTTCGTCAGAGACGATCGCTGCAGTTGTGCTTCGAGTGCCATTGACTTTATTTTCACGCGATTTGACGGCATCATCTCAGAAGGTCAAAGGTCACTTTGATAGGGTCTTGAGAGTTACAGCGCGTCTGACATCAGCAGAATTTGTGCTCAGGAACACAGAGGTGAAACAAGGACGAGCTTACAGAGCACATTCCACACGCCGGCCAGACAAACTCAACACGTCCTCTGAATGCAAATGTGCTCGCATCTTCACATCTCATCAACTTTCAGTTTCAGTCTGTGAGAATAAAGTTTTAGGAGAGAGTTTATTTCCAGTGACCTGTAATGTGTGTCCGGAAGAACTCAGTGGCCCATTTCAAGATACACTTTCTTTAAACCAGGACTTTTGTGTTTGTATTTACAGACAGACAGATGATGGTGGTTCAATACCTATAAAATGAAAATAAAAGTCTTTTTGTCACTGTTATTGACGTCTGCTGTAACGTTGGTTCTTACAGAATTACGCAGACGGCTCACAGTACAGTCACATGACCAGCCGGGATCTTGGGTCACATGACAACATTTCTCCTCCGTACGCCAACTCCAGAATAGCAGGTAAGAGCTGAGAATGGTGACATGTGTGTTGAGACAGAAAGATGCTCTTCTTACTGTAAATCACACAACCTGGAGATGTCACAGAACTTTACTGTTGTGTGTTCTGGAGGCCAAACATATGTTTTTAATTCTGAATAAATTAGATGTTTCATTGGATCGAGTATGAACTTGTCTTAACTAGCTGAGATTCAGTGTTGGGTGTAACTAGTCACCAAGTAATTAGTTACTGTAACTGAATTACTTTTCCCCTTGAAAAGGTAAAGTAAGGGATTACTGTTATTATTAATTACAGTTACTTCTGATGTAATTGAACTAAATACTGTGTAATATATTCAAATTCTAACTTTACAGTTTATGCTTTAATGTACAGTTAATAAGAATAATTGATGAAGTTATCTATTATTTATGTGAATGAATTAAGTGTCTTTTCTTGAATCACTTGACTAATCAAGGTTTTTGAAAGTAATTTGTAATAATAAGTAGTGAAATAATTTTAGCAGGGAGTCATTTGTACAGTCATCTTATTACAGAAGTATATCATTATGTGTAATTGTTAACTTAGTAATTAATTACTTTTTCAGAGTTATTTACCCAACACTGCTGTTCTGATGAATTGACCAAATAAACATCAATAATCGCTTTTGAATTGTTTGAAACTGACCAAGTTGGGTTTTTGAAAAAAAGTGTGTTCTGAATGGGATTTTGTGTTTGATTTTTAGTTGATATTGTGATTTTAGAGCGGCTGAACAACACTGATCTTTTGACTTGTGCTTGAAATGTTAATATGTTTGATGCCACACACACACACGGGCACGTGCACACACGCACACACAACACGTGCACACACAAGCACAACACACACACACACATTAACACGGGCAGTGATGTTGGTTTTGACGGATTGGGTCACAAACCCAAACGTCTGTCTGTTTTTGACTTGATGTGTACTGTTGCTCATTTACCCATAATGCCGCTGGTCGTCTGTGTCTCATTCAGTGAGCAAATGGTCAGTGAATCAGATAATCGTCTCCTGCCAGAGGAGAGCAGAGACTAATAAAGCTTGACTGAAACCATGAAGAATGTGACACTGGGTCATGATCACTCTCTCTCTCTCTCTCTCTCTCTCACTCTCTCTCTCTCTCTCTCTCTCAGTAACTTTTCTGTATATTATTTCTCTTTTGTGTGGTTATTAATTAAAAAGATAAAGGCTGAAGATTGTAAATGTGTCTCTGTGTTGTTGTTTGGCTAGTATAGAGTTGATCTTTGATTTAAAGGTGCAGTATGTGCGTTGAGACATGTGCACATGATTCTTGTTTGTTTCAGAATGTCTAGAGGTGATGATCACTGTGTCTTTTATTAGTTGGGAGGTTTGTTTGTTTGTTTGTGATGCAGTGTTTTTCTTCACATGATTCCTTCCTGTCCAGCTCTGGGCGGACGGATGACATCACACCTTGTCTGTTTCACCCTCAGACTCAAACCAGACCCGGTCTGAAAGTCTCTCACTCTCTCAGTCACGCCACGCTAACACACGTGTGTACAGAGCAACTGTGTGTGTGTGTGTTAATTGTGTTAATGAAAACATTGGTTCAGGTCTGTAAAAGCACAGAGGTGTTTAATATGAGCTCATCACAGTCACTGAGTTTTAGGATGTTTATTGGTTTTGGAGGCTGAGCTGCGTGTGTGCATGTAACCCCAACATGTGTGTGTAGTTCCGTGTGTGTATGAGTGTGTGTGTGTGTGTGTGTGTGTATGAGTGTGTGTATGCATGTGTGAGTGTATGCATGTGTGAGTGTGTGTCTGTATATGCATGTGTGAGAGTGTGTATGAGTGTGTGTGTGTATGAGTGTGTGTATGAGTGTGTGTATGCATGTGTGAGTGTGTGTGTGTGTGTGTGTGTGTGTGAGTGTCTGTATATGCATGTGTATGTTTGTGTGTGTGTGTTTGCGTGTTTGTGTGTGTGTCTGTTTATGCAGATGTGTGCGTGTGTGTGTCTGTATATGCATGTGTGAGAGTGTGTGTGTTTTTGTGTGTCTGTATATGTATGTGTGTGTGTGTCTTTATATGCATGTGTGCGTGTGTTTGTGTGTGTGTTTGTGTGTGTCTGTATATGCATGTGTGAGAGTGTGTGAGCGTGTGTGTTTGTGCATGCGTGCGTGCAGGTGCAGTCTACCCTCACACACAGTTGTGCTGTCATCTACCTGCTAAATGAAGCACACAAAAGTTCTGGACTGGTAAGCAGGTTTGGTCTGTGCGAGGTCCAGTGACGCGCCGGCACAATCTTGTTGTCTCCTGCAAGCACTTTTATAACACAAATACTTCACTGCTGTTTATTCAGCAGCACTTTTTCCTGTCGGCCTGCAGTATTTTTCTGCATATAGAGAAGTTTGTTTGAAAACTGCTGACCTTTGTGATTGCCCATAATTTATTAGAAGATTTTTTTAAAGAAAAGAAATCACTGTTTCTGCGCATTTTTGCTTTTGGGGAGACATTGAAGATTGAGACTTAACATTTGATATTTCACAGATATTCCTGTTTTAAAGTGTTTTATTGAAACAAAATCGTTCATTATCTTCATTTTATCCCAGCTGTTTCGTCACATTCAATTATTTTTTATTGATAAATTAAATATATATTTTTTTTAATTGTGCAACGATTTCTAATATTTTTATTATATATAAAAATACTACAAAGCTAAATTTTTAATAAATGTTTTGTCAAGACAAGTTAATTTATATAGCAGATTTCATACAAAAGTTAAATCAAAACAATGTATTGTATTATATAATATTATATTATAAATTAGGTTATATTTTATATATTTTTTCTGTTGTAGAAGTCAAAACAAACTTATGTTAAATAAGTTATTTACAGGAAATGCATTTCACAGAGGCAGGGGGGTGTTTTCTGTTTTACCCATCAGCACAAACACACAGATGGTCACCGATGGGTCGAGGGTCCTGTGACTGTCCCTTCACCTCTCTCCCTATCTCTCTCTCTCTCTCTCTCTCTCTCGTCTTCCTCACCTCCTCTGATCTCATTAACACACTCCATCACTCCTGCGGCTCTTTTCAGATCTCCACAGGTAGCACAACGATTCCCCACCGCAGACCCTCAGAAAGAGAGAGTGATGTTGATCTGACAGGTTTGTTCTAATGTGGTCAGATCTCTGCGGGGATGTTCAGGTGTAAATTGAGCGTGTGCTCTGATCTAAAGAGATCTCCTGAGAACACGCCAAACACACACGATGGATCACTTCACAATCAATCCTTCCTGATCATAACAAACAAACGCTGCTTCGGGAAGAAACGAATGCGTGTGATGTGAATACACTCATGGTCTCTGACCGCATTAGTGCTCTCGTGTAGTGTCCAGACACTGTAAACTATTCATTTGTGAAATCATTCTGATTGGTCTGTTGGTTTAAGACACGCCCCCTCAGCTCTTGACCTTTCACGCCCGGTGCGTTACACACACATGTGAACACTATTCTGTTCATGATGTCGTTTTAAATTGATACTTTGTTTCATTTGTTGTGTTCATGAGTTCTCGGCTGCTCATTATTTTAATTGAATTTTAATCGCTTGCTTTAGTTAAACTTTAGGATTCGCAGTTTGGTTCTCCAACGGGGTTCTCCGGATTTCATTCAGTGGAGGTTTCACGCCAAGCTTTCATTTCACCAAACCTTTGTTAGGAAGCCGGTTAAACATTTGAGTTCATAGTGAAAATAATTAACTTTCTATAAACCCATGAGTGTGTGTGCGATGAAGACATCAGGTCAGGCTCAGTCAGGCAGAAGCTACAGATGAGGCCGCTCGGGACCCCGGCCAGGGCGTTCATGTAGGACCATGCGCGTGTGTGTGTGCATGTGTGTGTACTCTGCAGATGAGCCCTCACGGGAGCAGGACCGGGTCCTTCATGTAGGATTGTGTGTGTGTGCGTGTGTGTGACAGACTGTGAAATGGCGCGTTGTTGCGCGGCTGGGCTGCACCTGGGCCCTTCAGCGCTGATGGATCGGTTTGGTCATGTGTAATAGGCCCATCTGCCTCGCCTTGTTTTTCTGTTTTACTGATAAACACTGATCCCAGCGGCTCAGCCTCCTGAACTGGATTCCGTCGTGTTCCCGACCGGAAAAAAGAAGGAAGCATCTCTGGATGGAGAGAGAGCGGCGGAGGTTGGGTTGGCGTGAAGAAAGCGAGAATCGAACGAAAAGCAGGAGGAAATTTTTAAAGCGTATCCTTGGAGACAAGTCGCTGCGTGCATTGCGTGTGTGTGCGTGCGTGCACACGCGTGTGCGTGTTAATGAGCGGTACACATCACACTGAAGGGGTTTGGAGCTCGTCTCTGTAATGACTTTTATTACAGCCAGGAGTTTCTGTAACCAAGCCAATTCTTAATTAAAGTCGCTGACATCATGCTGTAGTAATTAAGGACTGCATTAATTAAACCCCGGCTTCTTTCGCAGGTTATTTTTTGCGTGGGGGTCCGGGCGAGGCGTCAGGGGGGCCGGCGGAGGTCCGAGAGGAAACTTCTGGGGATCGGAGGGGAAAGTTTGGTCCGGCAGCGTGACGCGCGCCGATCGTGTCGGTGCGTTCTGATAGCTAATTATGCTTGGGAGAACATCGACAGCTGCATTCATCATCATAAAACGTAATAATTAATGACATTCCAACAAAGAAAAATATGCAAATGAGCGCTCATTAGCATTTTCATATTCAGCTTCGATAATGCTTTTGCTGACAAGGCTGTAATTAATGAAAATGCATGTCGCAGGCAGGAGATTGGATCGGCTTCATTCCGTGCACAATTCCCAAATGCTGGCATTATGGAAAACCAGGAGTGCTGCCAACTTTTTTGAGGGGGGGTAAAAAACTGAAAGCGCCGTATGCAAATGAGATGCTGGCACGATGGGTGGAAGAAGTTTAACCCCTCACGGACCGCCGGCGAAGCGTCCGATCGCTGCTATTGATGTGTGTTTAAAGAGAAAGGGAGACAGAGAATGCTGTTGGGAACGTCGCAGTGCAGTTGGGAATCCTGAGACGCATCTGTCCGTCCATCCGCTGAGCCGTGTTTCTGCTGCGCTCTGTTACGCTGCGTGTGTGTGTGCTGTTGTACGGTTGTGTGTTCTTGAGTTAACGGAGTATCACCAGTCAAAATCTGCTTGTTTTTTAATCAAGAAGTGTAGAACTAGTGTGTCGTGTATGAACCCCTGCTAGTTTTCAGCTTACACGTGAATACAGTCATTTTGTATTCGTGCAGTGCATTGTGGGATACAGTGTCTCGTGCAGTGTGTGCTGCACACTTTGTGCGTACAGAACCGTTAAACACACGTTAAAGGATCAATGGAAAAGATGAATGTGTGTGTGTACCAACTTTACTGTATTTTGGGGACAAATTGGTAAGAAAAAACAGTATTTTGTAAAAAAGTCCACATTTAGATGCATTACAGTGTGTGAAACATCACAAAAAAATTCAGAATTGAGAAAAACACGTACAGTATTTTTTTCTTAAACTGGATTCAATAATGTTTTGAAGGTTTGGAATAGCACACTACTCATATACTCTCTACTTCTTCATGTGCACAAGTGTGCAGATAGAACCCTCTCTATCCCATAATGCAACGTGCTCAACATGACCAGTTGTTGCCACTGTTAGGTAAGTTACTCTTATAAAGTCATTAATTAATAGTTACTAATTACATATTCAATAGTGTTATTAGATTACTGTAGAAATGACTCTCTCCTTAAAGTATTTAATAGCTCATTACTAATTACTTTCTATATCCCATCAACCTTGATCAGAATGGATTCAAGGATAAACATGTAACGGCTTATTTAATTAATTCAAATAAATAATAAATAACTACATAAAGTAGTATTATGACAGTTATTGATCAAAGTATAGGTTTTAAAGTTATCATTTTGATGTCTTTTCCACTATTATATTTATATAATTATATTGTATACACGGTATTTAATTCAATTACATCAAAAGTAACTGTAATTAAATTACAGAAAAATAACAGTAATCCCTTACTTTTTCAAATGAAAAGAAATTCAATTACAGTTACTCTTCACCTAGTAACTAGTTACACCCAACACTGGTTGTGGCTCGAAGGGATACAGGACGTGATGTAAAATCTCGCCAACAAATGACATAAACTAACGACTAACCCTATCCTGAACCTAACCTTACAATAATAAAAATTAGTGAAATGATGCGGTATTGAAGTGGGCATTCCCAGTGGAGGAAGCTGTATCACTTCTAGCTACAACACCTTGACCTTCCATTTCTAGTGCCGTCAGTTATTCTTCTTAACGCCTTATTCTTAACTCATGATTTCATCGGACTAATAAAAAATAAAGACATGTGGATTAAACAAGCTCAATGATCATATTGATATTCATGATGATAACAGTCGGCTCCTGTAACATGTTGAACATGTGATGTAACGTAAGGTCATCACAAAAGGAATTTTGCGGCTTGTCCAACGTTAAATCAACTCAATTATCGGATAATTTGGCCACAACATGATTTTTTCATCTTCATTTATGTAATTTAATCCGTTCATGTTGTGTTAACATATAATTGTTACAACTGGGTACATTTTCCCAGCATGCTTTGCATGAGGCTGCATTTGAGACTTATTTCGTAATTAAGTGTCGCTTTTTTGTGTTTTTAAGTTATGAAAAGCACACGTTAAGCATGATTCACATCTTGCGTCTTTTCCGCGCACATATTCGTTATTTTAAATGTAGACGCTTGGCAGGCATGCACAAATATGAGGCAACACGGTCGTGCGCCGCAAACATTTTTCTAGGAGCGTTGGCGGTGTATCGAGATTGAAATAGTTAAACTTAAAGAGAGAGAGTGGCGCAGCTCGCGTTTTCCTTACGGTTTTAGATGCGAAATGTGAATCAGGCCTAAGTGTTTCATGTTCATTTATCTTTGATAGTTAGAGAGTTACAGTTTTTAATTTTTTGGGTACCTTTATTAGTTAGGTAGTGGGCGTTTTAAAATGTTGAATTTCAGTGAAGCCCTGTTAACTTAATATCTCGTTAAAGAATGAAAATTGTACATGACATTAACTAAAAACATTTATGTTGAGAACGTCAAAAGAAAATACGAAACATCAACGTGTCAAAATCATGTTTGTCCAGCAAGCATAAATTGGGCAACTCGAAGAAAGATAAATGATGCTCAGTAAACAAAACGTTATTATGTGCGATCTACATCATTTTTTTATGTTAATCCAACAAATTTAGAATTTATCATTTCAAACGTCTCATACTGTTTTCATATTGATTCAAATCCTTTATGTCACAAAACGTCATTTTAGACTTAAGAAACACCGATTAAGAAAGAAGCTAAAGTTTTGACGCAGCACTTAAAAACAATCTGAATGTTGATTCTGTACTTTCTGTTGAATGGAATTGTGGGAAATAACTGTCGGCATTTTCCATTCAGAAGGGTTTGGTGGAGTTGTAAAGGTGCTGCGAGGTGACAGATGCTGTAAAGTTAGCGTGTCTGGAGTGAAAGGTTATTTGCATGCTGCGGTGAGTGAGGGGAGTCTTTCCTCTAATCCTTCACCTGAAAGAGAGAGAGACGAGCTGCGTCAGGATCTTATCCCGCACCTGAAAGAGAAAGTCACGCTGGACACACGTTTACCCGTCGAGAGACATTCACCTCGTCTGTCTGTGTGTCTGTGTGTCTGTGTCTGCTCGCTGAGAAAAGCAGCCTTCGGGTGGCGTGGGGTTCGGGACACTGGAGGATTTGTTGGAGCTAAATCTGCCATTCTGGCACACGGGGTTTTAAGCCACTTGAGTGTTTATGTGTCTGTATTTAATTTAGTGCTTCATTTGAATGACAAAAGAAGCGAATAAGCATTTGCATAGTGGCGACAGTGTTGGCCGTTGAATAAATGCTGATAAAACGCAGGAAAGTTTATATCCGCGGCGGACCAAATCACATTCCTCTCAACCCAACACAAGTTACAGGATTTGTTCTTAAAAATATTTTATTTTAAAATAAATATTAGTTTGGCTTTTTTCCTCCAAACAGATTAACATGTGACATCACAGGATATATATTTTAGATAAAGCGTTAAATGTAAGTGAGATGATGATGATAAAACGGGCCGAGCCGAGCGTTCAGATCCAGAATGTGTCCTGCCGGGTACGACTCGCTCTTTTGTTCTGTGTTGAACGTCTGGCACAGCCCAACTGGCACAGCGATGCCACACAACACTCATCTCTCACGCCCGACACACAAAGTACAATGTTAAATATAATCCGCTCGCAGCACACGACGCTTCAGTGTTTTGTCGTTTGTGTTTGAATGATTTTCTGTTTTTAATAACGGATTTAGTTCAAAAGGTTTTTCAAAAACAAAATGGCTCATATTTTCTATTATTTCTTATTATTTCAGAATGATATATTTTCATATTATTATAACGAGTATTATTATTTTGCTTATTGTATGTGAACTAATAATATTACTGCATCGCGAAAAAAAATATTCTTTCATGCAAATTCTTTCTTTGTGAAATGTCAGAAAGGCGTGAGTTGCGCGCAGTTGATGTTTAACCTCGTGAGGAGTTTTCTCGTGTAAGGCAATAACGCAGCTCTGCATCTTCTAAAACACTGACATGAGAGACAGAGAGAGAAGCTGAGGAGTTCAGAGGGATGAGACGGTCCCCTCCGGCATCACCAGCATTGGTCTCACAGCTGAGAGACACACAGTTTTACTGTCATTTATCACAGACGAAACCAAACCAGTCTCACGTGTTCTGTGTGTTTCTCACTCCTGGAGCGAATCCTGTTTGATGCGGCCAGAAACATCTGTAAAGACCTTCTAAAGAGATAGTTCAGCCAAAAATCTCAATTCTGTTAATTTATTTATTATAAATCTGTGCGTGAGGCTTTCTTTGGTGGAACACACAAGGAGATATTTTGAGAAATGTCTCCGGTGTTTTGTGTCCATAAAATGGAAGTCAGTGGAGTTCAGTGTTGTTTGATTAAAAAATATTCTTCAAAATATCTTCTGTTATGTTGTGCAGAAGTAAGAAACTCATACAGGCTCAACATTACGTGAGGATAAAGAAATGATGAAAGGATTTGTATTTGTTGGCAGGACGAGTGCAGATGTGGAGAAGACATGTGCATCACAGAACTCATCAGGTCTGGAGCCAATCTGATGAAATTGAGTTTGTGTTGAGAGAGGTCACGTCTTTGTTTGCTCTTTATTGACTTAATGGACTTGTCTTGGTTGCGTTTATTTAAGGATCAGCTCAGATGTTTCTTTTGAAATTCCTCAAGAGGAGGACATGAACAGAATTCTGATGATCAGAAATAATTAGAAAGAGAAGAGATCAGATTTGATGAGAAATGTTTGATTGCATGTTTGTCTTGTGACGTCATGCATCATTTTTTGATTCTTTTGTTGCATTTACTCATGTTTTGCTCTCTATTTTTCTCTTTATACATTTTTTTTCTTTTTTATATATATTTATTGTTTTATTTCATTTATTTATGCAGGTAAATTTAATTGTGAATCTGTCGTAAGTTTTAGGATATAGATCTAATTAAGCTACATACAAATAACATACATTCCATATTATTCAGCATTCAACTATTTCATCAAACTTGAAACAGATTCAAATTCATTTTTTTACTTCATATTGTTTTTAATATTTGCATTTTCGAGCTTGACTGGTCTTAAATGTGTGTACGTTCAGTGTTTTGTCTCTGAGCGTCAGTTTTGTCTCTGTGGATGGACGCGTGGCTCTTTTGAACGCCGACCCCTCCCCTGAGCGCCTGCCATTGCATTAACCCGAACCGGCTGGACAAGAGCAGGGCCGTGACCTTTGACCTCCCCCGCCGGTGTAAAACGAGGCCGTTTTAGAACGTCAGGACGCGTGATGGAGTGTTTTGACCTTGAAACCCTGTTACACGTCTGGTTGTCGGAGCGCTGGAGAAAGTGACGCTTGTGTAACGCCGTGAAACAGGAAGTAGGTGGATTTCTGCCACTCTCATTATCCTTCTCCAGCTGTTCAGCGGCTCTTCTTTACCCACAAGCCCCTGGTGTTAAACAGAGGTGTGAGGCTCATTATGTCTCCTGCCCTTCCTTTCATTCACGTCTTCATCCTCTGGCATCACGCGACATCAGGTGTTTCATTTACTGTGTGTTTTGAGTTTAAGGTTCAAGAGCAAGAGTTCTCAGAACTGATCCAGGACCTGTCATCACTGTCACAGACTCTTAATACTAAAAGTCTGTCTTTTAAACCAATTAAAAAATATATACTGTATTATGTATGTAAACATCTATGGGAAAAAAATTCTGTGCATACAAAGGATAAAATCGAAAAGATGAACGTGTGTGTGTGTGTGTGTGTGTGTGGGTGCGGGTGTGTAGGACTAAGTGTGTGTACAAACTTAACTGTATTTTGGGGACAAATTGGTGAGAAAAACCTATCTTATGTCAAAAACACACTATAAAATTATACTATAAAAAAAGTCGCTGTCAAAGTGCAGAAAGTGTTCTGTTGGTGCTTGGTTTTGTTTTTTTATAGCTAGCTGTGAATATTCATAATAAAAGTCCACATTTAGATGCACAACAGTGTGTAAAACATGTCAAAATGTTTCAGGAATGAGAAATACATTATTTCTAAAGTAGATTTTATTTTTTGCATTTTAGCTGTACACTTTCTTGAGATCTCCGCCTGAGATGATTTTGTAACCGTACTGAAAGAGTTCACATCCTTTCTGAGGTCTCATTGACTGATATTTCTTTTATAGTCCAATTGAAAAACAATTTATGTAATCAAAGTTTTTTTTATTAAATGATTTAATATGTTGAATAATAACCTTTTAGTAATTTCAAAATATTTTAAATTATTTCCAATATTTTAGCATACACCTTCAGATCATATTTGTAAAATATTTACATATATATATTTTTTAGGTGTTAGCGCAAAATTTAGGTATCTGAAGAATTAGAAGCTTTCTTACTCTTAATGTAATTTGATTTCTTGTTTAATTACACGAGAATGGATTTTAATTTTATTTAATCAGGGACAATGCACATTAATAACACATATAATATGTAAAATGCACCAGATTTAACTAACACTAACAAATTTTCATCCGTAGTCCCTTTTGGCAGGTTGATGTTATGGACAGGAAGAAAATATAAACAAAATATTAATAAACCAAATTGCAAACAAGAAGAAAATTTGAGAACAGAAAATAAAATAAAATAAACAAGAATATTAAATCAAAATGACAGACTACCATATTCATAAATCACTATAAACAATCACAATTTGGATGTGTCGACAGCCATACTTTCAGTTTTTTTGAGAAACCTGTTAAATGTTTGAATTCTTTTAGCTCCACTGGGAGTTTATTCCACTCGTGTGTTCCTCTAAAAGCAAAAGATATTGAGCAAAGGGAATTCTTCTTGATGGCACATTATTACCACCAATACCAGCGTGTGTCTATGAGGAGCTCTTTTCCAAAACGCTATAAATCCAATTTTCTTAGAAAATGTCATTTTTTCACCTAGACCCATTAATTTTGTTAATATTCAATTTATCCTGTTAAATTGGTCTGTTGGCTCAGTTTGAACATGTTAAACAATGATTGTTAAATGAAACAACAATATTGTTGATTATAAATTCTAATTTCTACAAATCCATCCTTTTTTTCAAAAATGTTTTGGTTTATTTCTTTTTAAAAACAAACAAACAAGAGAACATGAAACAAATGACATCTAAGACTCGTACTATAAATTAATATAAATCAAATAAATGCAAATCCATGAAATAAATAACAGCCAAATAAAATAAATAGTAACAAACTAAATAGTGAAATAAAATAAATGTTTTCAATTTCATGTTTCAATATTTTCCACCACATACAATAATTTAGAAATAACACACACAAATATCACTTACGAGTGAATTCTGATTGGTCGAGAGGACATTTAGGCTATAAACAGGTTCGGCACTTATAGCGTTTTGGAAAGAAACTGCATGTTGCAGTACATTTTAAACAAGGAAATATAGCGATTTGACATGAAACATTGATGGAGCAGTGAATAGGTTTAGTACACAGAAAAATGGCATCACAAACTCATTTTTTTTTATTTAGTGTTTAATGCATTTTGGAAAAGAGCTCTTCATTTCTTCCTGTTATCATATATATGTAATCCTGAGATTTAAACAGAGAAGAATTTATTTTTTAAACACCGACATCGTTGTTCAAAATCAGCAAAAGAAGTGTTTAGCGGCTCTGGAGAGTTTCGACTTTCAGTGTTTCTCAGTAACAAGCGTGTTCTCTGCATGTCGTCGGCTCTCAGGCTTGAATTCATGTGTGTGTGAGACAGGACCACAGTGAAGAAATAAACCTAAGAACGGATAAAAGAAGAAGAAGAAGATAAGAGAAGCTGTAGATGTGTTGAAGTATCTCACTGCAGCCAAACACCTTAATTGTGATGCATTCTCTGAGTGTGTCCTGAATGGAGGAGCTGCTCTCGTGCCATATGGTGTCGCATGGAACATTTAACTTGTCAGCTGTAATGGATTGTTCTGGAAGCAGATTTTAGCTGTAAGCGCTAACGCCTCGTGTGGCTCGGGCTGCGGGCGGCTGTATGAAGGATCACGACGAGGCTTCATCCTCCTCCGTTCGCTTGGAGACGATGACCCGCGTGTTACCCGGCATCCTCGCGGCGCTCCATCCCGTGGCTTTCAAACGGGTCCTGTCACTCACCAGCGCTCCAATTCTCCCCGTCACCAAATCAACTTCTGCTTTTTGAATTTGATTACAACATTGGATGAAGAAGAGCACTGATGCGGTGTTAAATGAAAGCGATTACTGCTGGTGATGCTCACGACAAAAGCACATCTTGACTTCCAAATCTTTCTTTTCTTTGTGTGATGAACAGCAGACGGTGCGGATGCTCAGAGTGATGCTGCGGTTCTGAACACATTCTTATACGAGGGAAGAGGACCGCTGTAGAAGTGAAGCGTTGAGACGTCACCATTGAATGGTTTCAGAGAGTTGAATGTCTGTCGACACACTGCACAGAACACACAAACACGTTTCTAAGAAGTCTCAGGTGTGTGACGCCCGGAGAGAGAGAACGCAATCTTTCAGCAGAGCTCCAAGGCCGAAACACACCAGATTTTCAGAAAGAAATGAGTGAGAATGAAAAGAGGAAGACGAGATGCTATAGACAAATCCGTGAAACTGTCCTCGACGACAGATCAGAGTGAACAAAACCACTGGAATCAATGAGAAAGAGTTGAGACTGTAGTGAGAGAGAGAGAGAGATAGAGAGAGAGAGAGAGAGATAGAGAGACAGAGAGAGAGAGAGAAAGAGAGAGAGAGAGAGAGACTGTAGAGAGAGAGAGAAGAGAGAGCGAGAGCGAGAGAGAGAGAGAGAGAGAGAGAGAGAGAGAGAGAGAGAGAGAGAGAGAGAGAGAGAAGAGAGAGCGAGAGCGAGTGCGAGAGAGAGAGAGAGAGAGAGAGAGAGAGAGAGAGAGATGTTTTATATTCAGTGCGTGTTGTGAGCGTTCTCTGTGTGATTACCCTCATCACAGTCTCTGCCAAAACTTCTGAACCGAGCTGTACCAACCCCGTCTCCACCTGCCTGAGGTCCGTGCCAGCCCGAGTGTGTGTGTGTCCATCCCACCCCCCCGTAGGGACCATCCATCTGCCCCCCCACTCCGAATGCTTCATCCTTGATGGAGTGGAACAGTTGACCAAGGGGGTTCTGGGTAAAATTAGGCCCATAAAGGAAGTTTATGTTTTCATCCCCGGGCCATGAATGTCCAGAACTTGTTTTGAATGTGACACACAGTGAACATGAGTTTAAAGAGTTTAAAGTGTTTGTGTTCATATAACACGATACGGGTCTCAAATTTGACTCCGGTCTGGATGTGCGGTTTACAGTTCTTCTGTGTGATGCCGCGAGGTGATGTACCGTCACACTGATGACATCACACACCTGTTCAACAGACACTGGTGGATCACGATTGAACCGCAGGGTTGACCAATCAGGATTCAGGGCCAGAAAGGTGCGCTTTATAATGAGAATGAGGTCATCATGACACCGACAGCTCATTGGTCAGTGTGAGAGCTGATCTGAGATCAGTGTGTGGTGTACAGCACAGGTTTCCTCTGCAGCTGCGTCTCGTCCTCCAGCTGTTACAAATCACCTGCTCTCTCTCTCTCTATCTCTATCTCTCTCTCTCCCACTCACTCACTAACTCACTCTCTCTCTCTCCCCGTCTCTCTCTCTATCTCTCTTTCTCTCTCTCTCTCTATCTCACTCACTCTCTCTCCCACTCACTCACTCACTCACTAACTCACTCTCTCTCTCTCTCTCTCTCTCTCTCTCTCCCTCTCTCTCTCTCTCTCTCTCTCTCTCTCTCTCTCTCTCTCTC
>CM017895.1:314543-325543 GCA_008369825.1 Triplophysa tibetana | reverse complement strand
ACACACACACACATAAACACGCACGCAATCTAATGAAGAGATGAAGAGAATATAAATGAGTTAATGAATGTCATAATAAGAAATGACTGCACCTGGATGACGTTCACAGTAAAATAAAGTTGTGATGATTGTGTTTGTGTTTATTTAAAGAAACAAATAGAGAACCCACACACACACATTAGCAGGTTCATCAAAGTTTAATTGAAATGTCAAGTGACTCACAAACACCGACATCAACGATTCACATCAAGAGTTCATCTGTCTCTCTCTCTATTGTTTAAGAGACACACAACAAAAGAAAAGCAGAAAACAGAAGAACTGGACACACACACACACAGAGAGAGAGAGAGAGAGAGAGAGAGAGATTGAAGAATTGGCTTTCATATGATTCTCTCTCTCTCTCTCTCTCTCTCTCTCGCACTCGGACCTTTTTTCTTAGCCTACAGTCTTCACACTTCTGTCATTCATCAACCTGACACCAGCTCTCTCTCTCTCTCTTTCTCTCTTTCTCTCTCCAGCAGATGAGTCTCATTCTGTCTCTTCAGACACACAAACCTCTTCCAATGTATAACGTAAAGCTGAGGAAAACACTTCACACACACACACGCGTGTGCGCTGAAGAACGGCCGTGTCGGTTCAGGAGTTTCACAGATGGCAGAGGAAGTGACTGTGAGATGCCACAGTGGGACACACACATAATACATGGAGCTGCCAGAATGAAGCGTGTGTGTGTGCGTGTGTGTGTGTTCGTGTGTGTGCGTGTGTTTGTGTGTGTGTTTGTGTGTTTGTGTGTGTGTGTGCGTGTGTTTGTGTGTGTGTTTGTGTGTGTGTGTGTTTGTGTGTGTGCATGCGTGTGTGCATGTGTATGTGTGTGTATGAGCAGCGTTTCAGCACAATCTCCTGTGTTTTATTCACTTATTACCTCTAGTCCTGTTAAAATGTGTTTTCACTGTCACTTCTCTAGAGAATAACACAACATCTTCTTCTGTAAAACACAAAACAGACTACAACATATCAACTAGGGAAGGATTACCGAAACCCGGTATTTAACGGGCCCAGGGCAAAATTATGAAGGACAGGAGCATCGATAAATTGTTTCTGCTTTCGGTCCTCAGGAAAAAAATCATATTTGTTATTGCTACATTAACTCTATCTTGCACATTTTATTTCAACAATAGTTTCTAATTTTCAATAACACCAATTTAGTCTGTGGCGCATGCATATGGGTTATTCCCAGCAGAGCGAGTGAGGCGGCACGTCACGTGTCCCTCCAGCAGTTTGTGTCTACACAGCACGAACACACACAAACTGCCGCACAGAAGAGAGAAATATAAATCAAATAAAAAATCAGCCTATATGTGTAATCATTTATAATTACACTGAGAACTGAAATAATTCAGTGCAATATACACAGAACAAACGACACAAATACAAAACTATTTAGTAAAATCCAACTGCCCTTATGAAGATATTTTTGAAGGTGCAGCAAACCAACCCACTCCTTCTGAGATTGTGGGCGGTCTTTAGTATTTTTTTGTGGGCGGTCTTTAGGTCTGTGGGCGTTCTTGGAGCTGTCTGTAGGATTCTGGGCGGTCTTTAGTATTTTTTTGTGGGCGGTCTTTAGGTCTGTGGGCGTTCTTGGAGCTGTCTGCAGGATTGTGGACGGTCTTTAGTATTTTTTTGTGGGCGGTCTTTAGGTCTGTGGGCGTTCTTGGAGCTGTCTGTAGGATTGTGGGCGGTCTTTAGTATTTTTTTGTGGGCGGTCTTTAGGTCTGTGGGCGTTCTTGGAGCTGTCTGCAGGATTGTGGGCGGTCTTTAGTATTTTTTTGTGGGCGGTCTTTAGGTCTGTGGGCGTTCTTGGAGCTGTCTGTAGGATTGTGGGCGGTCTTTAGTATTTTTTTGTGGGCGGTCTTTAGGTCTGTGGGCGTTCTTGGAGCTGTCTGCAGGATTGTGGGCGGTATTTAGTATTTTTTTGTGGGCGGTCTTTAGGTCTGTGGGCGTTCTTGGAGCTGTCTGTAGGATTGTGGGCGGTCTTTAGTATTTTTTTGTGGGCGGTCTTTAGGTCTGTGGGCGTTCTTGGAGCTGTCTGCAGGATTGTAGGAGGTCTTTAGTAGTTTTAAGGGCGGTCTCTAGGTCTGTTAGGGTTAACTTAACCTAACTGCTGACTAACTTAAAAACTTGGAAAAAACACGTTCTTTACTTTGAAAACATCTGGTGAATATATTTTTCTTATAATTAATAATACATCAGAATCGGAGGACAAAGTGTAAAGAGAAAGATTCTCTGCCATACTATTAATGTGACATTCATGTGATTTTCTATGTGGAACTAGGAACAACTCATTTGATTAAAGATGGTTCTTGATCTGGTCTAAAGGATCGTGAGCGGTCTTTATGGCAGTGTGAAGGATTATGTGTGGTGTTTAGGTCTTTGGGGGCTCATGCACAGAAGCACAGCTCAAGTCATCTGATCCACAAATGAACCAATCACTGTTTAACAACTAAAACAGCTCAATCCTACGGTTCAGGTGTCTCATGTTTGTCAGTGTCATGCGGTGGGGAAGGGGCTAATTCAGGAAACGTTCTGCGTTACGTGAGCGGAGAGCTTTGGCTTCTAGGAAATGTAGATATTTTGCGGATATTTTCCATTTCATCTGCGATGTGACATCTGCGTCTCAGTATGATTAACATGCCTCTAAAGTCACGCAGTTGGAAATCATTGAAACGTCAGCGCTTCTTTTATTGTGATGTCACAGATGATGAAGAAGCCCTGGTGTATTGAGTTTGCTTTGCTCAAATGTCACAAGAGTGTTTAAGTTGCGATTATAAATCTTTATCAAACGGAGAGAGGCCAATTTAATTACCGTCTCATCGATACAGCTTTGATGTAGTACAAAAGGAATCTAGACGGCTTGTGTGCGAGAGCGTTTCGACAGCCATCGCCATGGCGACCTCCCGGCGGGCCGTAACGTTGTGAATGCCTCCGTCTCCGCCCGGACGGTCACGCGTGAACGGACTCGAGAGTTTAGCCAATTAAATCTGGTTATAAGCGACAGCAGTTCAGGAGCTGTGAAATTACTGCTGTTCTCATTGGAAGATGAAGAAAAGAGTCGCATTATTGACCCCGTCTTATGATTTCTTTCTTTATTGTTTTTTTGGAATGTCAAGCAAGCGGGTCACTGAACACAGTCAAGAGTTCACGGATGTTAGCCACTGAACAACCCATTAATGCCATTAATATGTTCATTATTATACTTATTTAAAATCACGTCACGGAAAATATACGAAAAAAAAAATGAAAACAGAATCACTTTTCACTATTGTACATGTAAATATTACAATATTCAACTAGTGTATTCAAACTAGTGAGTAAATAATAATGAAGAGTTCATTAACTGTAGTCGTGTTCATCATGAATATTCATGAGTCATCGAACAGAGAGGTGATAAAGACTTTACTTGTTTAACAGACTCTGGAGAATTGTTCAATAACGTGTCACTTGATGTTTGATGGACGAGATGTAACGTGACATCAGGAAAAGAACTCTGAACAAAAGCTGACCAATCGTCGTTGTTGAACACACTTTTGTTGTTGACGTCACATGATGTACGCGTAAAAAATCAACTGCGACACAAGACTGATAAAGAAAACTTTAGACATCCATCTTGACGCCTTTGACACATCTCATGTCAACAAGTCAATTCCCCACAAATCTTATTGGTTCTTGAATGTCATGTGACTACATACAGCTGCCGACGAAAATTAAGAGACCGTTTCAAAATGGTTTCAAAATGTACTATTAGGGCCGTCAAACGATTAATCGTGATTAATTGCATCCAGAATAAAGGTTTGTGTTTACATAACATGTATCTGTGTACTGTGCATTTTAATTTCCTATTTATAAAGACAAACCATACACATACTTGTCTATATATTTAGGACATTTTAAATGTATGATTATATACTTACCAATTTTTTTATTCTAAATAAAAGCTTATTCATTATTATATTTTATATTTTTCTTAAATATATGCATTTTGTGTATGTATTCATAAATACAAAATAAATATACACAGAACATCAACATGTATATTATGTAAACACAAACTTTTATTCCGTATGCGATAAATCACGATTAATCTTTTGACAGCCCTATTGAGGTAAAATTATCATTTTAACTACTCACAATATTTCAACCACATTTCTAAGAAAAATATAACTTCTATTTTTCTTAATTATTTAAAAAGCGGAGAAACAGATGATTTTTTAAAATTAATAATAATAATAATTTTTCTATTATTAATATAACAAGTTGATATTCACTGTTAGAGATCTGCAACGTGTGTGTGTTTTCTCCTCTGATTTTATTAAAGACTGAAGCTGAAACTTCACAACACGGGACCCAACACGCATCTAGAGGAACACGTCATGTCATGAACACAGCGTGTATATGAAATGATCATATATGTGAATGAATCTCAGAGATTTTGACGTTTCTAGCGGCTTCGCAACACCAGACGTGAAGCATGTCCTCTCCTGACAATAATCTCATAATGAAACAGATGACAGAACCCACCGCTGTGATCTATAAACAGATATGTATTTACATCTGACACCTAAATGAATCTCAATATGTGCTTAAAGAGAGAATTATTGAAAGATATTATTGTGAAGGATAAAAACATTGAACAGACTAGAGCGGTGCGATTAATCCCATTTTAATCAAATCTGTCGAAATATTAATCATTATTTATCGCATCCAGAATCAAAGTTTGTGTTTACATAATATATGTCTGTGTTTTGTCCATATTCATTTTGTATTTATGAACTCATATACATAATGCATATATTTTAGCAAAATATTAAATATAGGGCTGCAACTAACGATTATTTTGATAATCCATAAAAATTTTGATAATTTATTTTTTTTGAATAATCGGATAAAAAGTCAAAAGAAGTATATATTTTTTGTGGCATGAAAAGTGAGATATTTGTCATTCAAATGTAGTGAAGTACAGTAAAAAATAATACACATATATATTACGAAAAGTCTACTTCGTTACTTCCCACCCCCAAATCTGAGTTTTTAGCCTAATTTGTACTTTGCAAAGTGCTGCACAGAAAGACACGTAACTGCGCAGACCAACTACACGATTATGAAATTCGATGACAACTATTTTCATTATCGATAATTAACGATTTTATCGATTAGTTGTTGCAGCCCTAATAAAATATAATAATTAATAAACTATTATTAAGAATTTCAATTTTTGGTAAAAATATATTTAATCATTTGAAATGTCCTAAATATATAGACAAGTATGTGCATTTGTTGTCTTTATAAATACAATATTAATATTCACAGCACACAGATCTATATTATGTAAACACACACCTTTATTCTGGATGCGATTGATCGCGTTAAATCGTTTGACAGCCCTAATAAACACTAGGGGATTCATTTTCACAGTCGATTAATCTAACGATTATTAGCCTGATTAATCAACTAATCGTCCATCTAAATCACTAATTGGTACGTTTTTAATGATTATTCAGCTTTTGCAACTAGTTGAAACATTGAGTTATACATCATATATGTAATGAATAAAATCAATTCAGCTTTTGAAATTAGTTTTAATGAACTTGTACCAACTGGTTACTTTCTTTAAGTTTGCTGATTCTGTCTAACTCGAATCACACAAATACTCTCTACAAACATGTATTAAATATGTGTGTTTTTTTCTTCAAATTGTTTGTTTTGTGGTGTGTGTGTGTGAAGTGAGTCGTACCCTCTGCGTTGCTGAGCAGGATGATGGTGGTGAGCAGTAGTATCGTCGAGTGTCTGATGGAGGGTAACGCTACACAAACGTTTGGCACCGGCATGATGTTACGACTCGCCCACTGAGTGTGCCAGCTCACAACGCTCCTGCAACGCTCTCACAACCTGCAGAGAGACACAAACAATGACATCACACCGCCAATGTTATCATTGACTGAAGAACATGCACACAATTCAGACTGTAGTTTTACAGTATATAAATGATGTATTTACATTTAATTTAATTTACAGATATGATACCGAGGGTGTTAATGATCTACAGTATTGAAAATGCAAGCATGAGATGATATATTATTAATAATAATATTACTGGCTCATCTGGCATGAATAAAGCATCAGAAATAAAAGAGATGTGTCCAGGCAAGGGTCCATAGGTTGTCGTTTCTCTTAATGGTTGAAATTATTGATTTAAAAGAAGTATTTGATTTGAAAGACAAAGCTTGACAACACAGAATTAACAAAACAACCTTTACGAGGAAAAACTTTATGTGAGAAAACCATACTGTATGAGAGGAGAAACAGGAAGACATCTATTTAACATTAAGTACGTCATTAAAAACGTTTAGTTCATGTTATGTGGCTCTTAAAAAACAATGTGTGGCCATTTTTCTTCATAAATTTGTTTCCTATGAAGCCCTTTGAGGAATAAAACGATGTGTTTCTATCGCATGTGTGACGCGTGTTCATCATCTCCAAAATAATCATAAATATAACACATATAAAACATATATTTTCTACTTTAAAGTGCTACGAAAGAAGAAAAAGAGTCAACAGCAAAAGACGAAGATCTCTTAATCATGATGGATATTACTGAAAACGCTTCAGCGTTAAATAATAACTCATATATTCTATGTAAACAAGGAATTTAATTCATTTTTAATTCATTATAATTATGATAATCAAGCACGTTGGATAAACAGACAGTGTTAATGTTTGACTGGAGGAAGTCTCAGTTTATTAAAGCTGCACACACGCACACACACACACACACACACACACACACACACACACACACGTGTTGTGTTCACATATGGAAGTGAGTGTTGGCATGTGCTCCACACCCGCAGAGTGATGTCACACGAGCTGCCACGCTTTCTATTTCAGTCCCTCCATCTCGACACAAACACACGTGTTTAATACACTGGACAATAACCGTCACTCTACCCCTAAACCAAACCATCACACAAACCCTTCTGTACAACACTTAAACCTCATTTCCATTGATTTATAAACAATTTCATTAGTCATGAAGACCACTGACTGACACACACAATGAAGCTGAATCACACCTTTAGCACAATAGAAGATAAACCTGAACACACACACATATGAGCTGAGTGTGTTCCTCTCCAGAAATCTGACAGATAAGTAATGCCTCGTGTCGCCGGTGTTGGCAGGCCATTTGTAAATAAAGAAGAAAATGACAGTGTGTTTTCTCTTCTTGTTACTCATCTGTCTGAACCTCACACACACGCACGCACACGCACACGCACGCACGCACGCACACACACACACACACACACACACACAGAGAGAGATGAATATTCACATCAGATCTATTCATGCAAACTGTGTGAGCACTTGTGTGTGTGTGTGTTTAATCCTTTCCTTATATGCACATGATGTGAATTACGATTGAACACTCAATCACTCTTATTATGGGATATTATTACTTTCATTTCTCTCAACATCAGTTCTCCTGCTGCTCTGTGTTCTGTATCAACCACAATAACAGTTATTCTTCATGATTACAGATATATATTTATATCTATATACAGCTTGTTTGTGTGTGTGTTTGCATAGATTAAATAAAAGCTGAACATATGTCTTCGGGTCATACAGTACGTTGTATGAAATAAATGTATTACTGTGACACATCAAATGATTCTTGTGACAAAAGAAGCAACACTCTTTCTCCTAACCCACATACAAAAATAGTCTGGACTCGTCATGAGTATTCAGGTTGTGTTGTGTTGCTCAGCCCCGTTACAGTGATTGTGTACCAAAAAAAGAAAAATCTCTTTATGTTAAACGCCTGACAGCGTTGTTCACCTGAACTGTACTGAAGTCAACCCTGTTACAAACCCAAGAGGTGGTGCATGTGTGTGTGTGTTTTATTACTGGTGGCTTGTGGACGTGTTGTGATGTTGTATAATAGCTGCAGGAGCTTCGGAGCGCGACCTCTCCTCCATCTCAATGCACGCAGGGATTTATCAAAAGCGTTCCTGCTCTGCTGTCGGGCTTCAAGTAAAGCCGGTGCTGTACACGCTCCGCTCAAAGACCGTCCGTAATTAAAACGGCAAGTGTCTGCTATTATCTAAATGGTGATTATGTGCGATAGAGTCGCTGCTAAATGACATTAGAGAGAAGAACAGCAGGCCATTCTCTTCATCTGGGGTCATAAAACATCACACATGAAACATCTGAAGGGTTCAAACCTGAGCCGATTACACCTCTTATTTCATATCTTATTGTTTCAATGAAAACTACTCAACACTTCTTGATTCTTTGCGGAGGTCCGGCGTAATAAAGCAATAAGCCCAAGAAGCTGTGGGTTACAGTGCATTTTATAACAGCTAAGGGGCGTTGTTAGGCACGACGCGAAGCGGAGTTATATACCCCCTTAGCTGTTATAAAATGCACTGTAACCCACGGCTTTGCGGGGCTTATTGCTTTTATAAAACAGTTACTCCATATGCTTAGCAAGGTTTCATTAAATAAAGTAAATAAAAAGATATTTAGGCAATGTGGTGCTGTCAGCCGTTATATATCAGGGTATTATATAATGGCTTAGAACTCCGCTCAGCCAATCAGAATCAAGGACCAGAAATGACCGTTTTATAAGACACGTTTGGGTCGTGTTTGTTGTCTGTTTATTACAATATTTTAAAAACTTCTCATTACCAAAAAAGTCATAATAATCTGTCTATTCAACTGCACGACGTCTTGTCCACATCAGTCGATCAGATATCCCAGATATCACTCACATGAGAAGGATTTGGTGAGTAAAACCACTCAAATGATGGTATGTACACTGCGATGACAGATCTAAGCGCATGGTCTGCACAAACGGCGCACGTGCACCGAATACACTTTAGCTCGTTTAACAACAGGAAAATCTTTATGTATGCAATAATAATATTTTACATTGTAATCCTTTTATATTTGGCATGTTTGTGTGCTGCGGCTTTCATTTCCTCTGTGTAATAAGTAAAAAGTGAAAGCGCATTGTCGGCCCGCCCATAGTCGCATTTTCTACTAATGCTTTAAATAAAATAAAAATATTGCGTGGTTGAATTTAGATTAAAAGCAGGTTTGAGTTGGTCTATAGCGCATAGATTATAGTCTATTTTCAGTTCATCAAAATAGCAACGCAGCAACAATGTGCCTGAACACACCTCTTTTTTAGACCAGCCCATAGCCGCACAAATTGGCGCAAATCCATTTGCTATTTAGACCACGCGGCGCAGGACGAGAAAATGACAACTGCGTGAAATTAGAAAAAACACTTGTGCTAGTGCCGGGTGTACGATAGGGGCCATGAATTCACATGTTTTTGTGTCGAGTCTTTTCAAATCACAACTCTTAACACAACTAATGTATTTTGTGTCTTAGTGTCATTTGTTTGGATTTCCCTTCATGAGATTTTGTGACACAGCACAGTTTTGAAGAGGAGACGTAGTGTTAAGTGTTTGTGCGTCTGCAGATGTAAATGTGTAACTCTAGAGCGCTGGACAAACGTTTGTCTCGGTCGCAGGTGCTGCACGTGGGGATGATTTCACAGTCAAAGCAGCAACGCAGGTGATTTATGTAAATACACCACAGACGCATTCACAGCTGCGCAAACACACATCAGGTTACAAACACACACACAGATGATCCAGTGAGGATCTTACACACTGACAATCAAATCAATATACAAAATGATTCACACCACATCATCACAGAAATCACTCTCACAACATTCACTGAACTCTGACCTAAAGAAAAAATAACAAGATCAAGAAAACAGTTAGACTACAAAAAAAAATGACATTCTTGTTTTAATATGTTTGTCCTATTTGAAAGTACAAATCTTAGAAATCTTGATCAAAGAATAGTTACTCAACTCAAGATTATTTTTCTTACCCCAGTGGCAGATATTTTGCATGATTTCAGGAAATATTCTTTGAAATTTCAAGTTTTTTTTTTTTTACATTTTCACTGGAAAATAAGACTAAGAAAGTCATTTCTGAAGTGTATGAGGCCGGTTACAGATCAGGACTATGGCGTAGCTCAACCAAGATGTTTTTTTCATTCAGTCACACCAGACACACAAACTAACACAACACAATTCTGAATCGCTGTGTCAACACGTTCTATCACATCTAGAAAGCTTTTCAATGATCTTCAACCCCGTCGCAATCTGTGTTGAAATGGTTCATGTTGAAGGCTGATGTATTGATGTATGACGGTACGTCGGATCAATTTAAACTTGATGTGTTAGTACATTAGTGATCTTTATCAAACGTTTGATGATAAAATGTCGGCTTCACTCGGAGGAAAAGAGAGTTGAGCTAAAAGAATCAAGTGTGTTTTGTATGAAAACGTGTGATATATTGCCTTCCACGTTGGCTTTTGTCTCGCACAGGAAACCCATTGTCGTGGCATCTGTTGGGCCGTACGCTGCACCGCCGAACAAACGAGTCTCCAAAATGGACGTTAGCGCTATTGTCGGCATGCAAATCCTGCCCCAGTTCTGTAAACAAAAGGCAAACACCTCACTCCTTTCCAACCGTCTGACCTCCGTCACGCTCGTCCGGATCTCATTCTGACCGGCTGAGGTTTTCCAATCATCAAGCGATGAAATGACCGCAGTGAAGCGTTCTGCCTCATGTGTCTGTGTTTCTGAGACTGACGTCAGTCCAGATGAGAGAGCAGCCGAGCGTTTGAGAGTGGAAACATTTACTCATGGAAGAAATAATGAACAAAAATAAGTGTTATTCTCTCGTCTGCTTCATATTGTTTCTGGAGCGAGAACGTCCGCTGACCACAGACTCATGAACACACTGACCTCATGAACCCCGTCTGAGTCTGCTCAGAGAAACTGACACCGTACACACTTCACACACACATACTGAGTATAGAATTCTTCAAGAACATCTCTCTGTCTCTCTCACTCT
>CM017895.1:287330-314443 GCA_008369825.1 Triplophysa tibetana | reverse complement strand
TGGTCTCTCTCTCTCTCTTTCTGATCTCTCTCTAGTCTCTCTCTTTCTGGTCTCTCTCTCTCTCTCTCTCTCTCTCTGGTCTCTTTCTGGTCTTTCTCTCTTTTTCGATCTCTCATGTGGAATTTTCTTTCTAAAACCTTGACATTCCTGCGGATCCAGTCGCAGACCTCAGAAAACATTTTTCTCTTTCCCTTTATTCCTCCCCTCTTTTATTTTCCCTTCGCGTTTGGAATGTTGAGGAATATTTCCTCGGTCCGAGCCAGCATCAGCATTCCCGCAGAGGTCACAGAGAGTCTGTGGGAAAACTAACACCGACGCAAGAATGAAGACACACGGAGGATCTGGCAAATCCAACTTCTGGAAGAAATGTGTTCAGATTTACCTTCACAGATCCTCCAGCAAATGTTTCGTCGGCCTCAACGCTCACACGCCAGCCGTTTAACCGCATGTGTGTGTGTGTTGGGGCACGACCAGATCGCATTTCACACAAATATGCAGCGCGCCGAAGCCCTCGCCCCACGTCTGCGAGCACAAGCGCAAACTCTGCTCCAAACAGCAAATTATTTTGTCTTCAGTCACAAACGCTTTTCGCCCGGTCGTCGCAGCAGAATTGGAAATCGAAGGCGCTTCCACGGCGTTAATTGTGGGATGTCGGACTGCAGTGGCACTGATTGCTTGTGCATGTGTGTATGAAACGCACACACACACACACCAGCGACACAAAGATATCTGGAGCCAATGGAGTGTGAGGGCTTAACGTCTACAACACACACACAGGTTTGATTGCATCGCCTCACAGACGTTTATCAGACGTTTTTTAACTCGTTCTACACACGGAGAGAAGCATTCTCAGGAGTGTGTGTGATAGTGTGTCGTGTCAGGGGACATCAGGAGCCTCTAGCGGCTGAACACCACACAACCAACTCATGTCAAATCTTATCTCTCCGCCGCCAAACACCGACTTCTCATCATTTATTTAATTCCGATGAACTCGTTTCCAAACATTTCCAGCTAAAATACACGTCTCAGTCTTCTATAATACCAAGCCAGAATACACCGTGAGGAGAGACTTTCTCAAATCAACACCTCAATATCCAGAAAAAACAGAAATGCGTGTGAAATTTTCTGCCAAAATTCTACTTTGGTTTCAAGTGAAATAAAATAAAATGACAGAAAACTATTGAGCGCAGAAAGACGACAGCGGCAGAGCTCAAACTATCACCATTGGCTTTCGTTCCGTGCGCTTTGCGGCCAGGACCAAGTGCTGGATATTTAAACGTATGCATTATATACACCACCAGCTTAATAAATCAGTAAAATCATATTCACACAAACTCACATAACTTCATATTATATCACAAAAATTATCAAATCTATCAGTCACATTAACAAACAATGTGTCAAGCACTCAAATTCTAATGATATTAATAATTTGTTACATCTATATAGCATTTTATATAAGAATTTATATTATTATATATTACTGATGAATATTAATATACACCACATAGCTCATATAAACATTTTCAGATACTACTAAACAGGCACGTATAGCCTTTTCTCATATACAGTCACACACATTTATATACGCCCATAAACATATAGAATTTGCCATATCTTCCGTCGATATAAAAATGGCAAAAGATTTGTCATTCATGTGTGAAATCTCTCATAAATGCTCAAACACACACTCACACACTGTCATGGACACACATGTACTGTAAAATACTGTAAGAAAATCACTCACTACCTAAACATTCGTATACTGTCAATCACACTGTATGCATACACACTACCTAAACATTCATACACTGTCAATCACACTGAATTCATGTACACACCCCTAAACATTCATATACTGTCAAAAACACCTATATACCGTGTCTAATACAGTCCTAAACATTCATAGACTGTCAATCACACAGAATTCATATACACACCCCTAAACATTCATATAGTGTCAAAAACACCTATATACCGTGGGTTATACAGTCCTAAACATTAATTTACTGTCAATCACACGGTATTCATATACACTCATATACGCACCCCTAAACATTCATATCATGTCAATCGCACAGAATTCATACACACACCCCAAAACATATTGTCAAAACACTTATATACCGTAGCTTATTCACTCCTAAACATTCGCCTAACGAAAATTAACCATAGTTTGACCACGAGTGTCCACGAAACGTACCACAGGAACAATAGTTTTTTTCACGATCCCGGTTTATAAAACATTGGTAATAAAGCAGAAATCAATCCAGCCACCACACTTTTACTACCATCGAACCGCGGTTAAATATAGTCACGGTTAAAATATAGACAGACTCGCGGAGTGTTTTATCGACTCCGGAACACTCGCGTAGTGTCAAACACTTGCTCTGACGTGATCTCTGAATGATAAATGTCATCTTACCTGCTCATCATCATCGTTTTCATCATCGTCACGAGCTGCGAGTTCACTTCTGAGACTTTATTATAAACATCCAGTGATAATCCAAACGCGCTCGAGCGTTTCTCCTCAGCGTCTCGTTCTCTTCTCACTTCTCACTGAACACACATGATCTCCTGTACGAGCTGTGGACGCGTGCGACGCGCGGCTGGTCTGCGCGGATCATCGCCGAGAGCGGGGGAAGACGCGGAGAGAGAGAGAGAGAGAGAGAGAGAGAGCGCGTGCAGTCCGGGAGGCTCGTGCTGCCGGGACTGCGCGCTCGGGCTCGAGCAGCACGGGAGAGGCGCGGGGAGAGCGGTGACGTCACCCGAGTCCCGGTTAAAGACACATGGACCTCGAGGAACACTGTAGGGTGAGCGGCATAGAGTCACACGACAGAATAACGGAGATTTACGCCTTTAAAGGCTATCTCGCGCGACCCCAGCGCTCCTTGTCGATATTTAAGTGTTCGCTGCCAAAGTATTTCGAAAACTTTTCAAACATTACACCGTAGTTTGTTTGGTGATATACGCGTCAGAAAAGTCAGAACTATGAGAGCAGTGATCGTGTTTGATCATAATAAGCTCTTTAGTGCGCTCGTGTTGCTCACGTGCTGCACGGATTTATCAAACTTTCGAAGGTTCAACAGTAAAATAGATAAATTAAAGAAACTCAAAATGTATCGTCATAATTATGAGTAACCAAGTCGAAATTTCGACTTAGCATCTCAAAATAATGAGAAAATAAATCATTTTAATGTAGGGTGACCATACGTCCTCTTTTTCCCGGACATGTCTGCGTCCGGACGGGATTTCTAAATTTCCTCTGATTTCCGGGATTCGGGTTTAACGTTCTAAAGTCGTCATTCATTGCATGCGTTTTATAATTTTTGCAAAGCAACACCTTCTTGCTCGCCACCATTGGTCGGTAATGTACGTACTTACGCACGCACGCACGTAAACAAAGTGCAACTAATTCCCTCAGAAGCAAGGCAACAACCAATAGCGAGAGGAGCAGCTTGCTTTTCAGTGGGTGGCACATGGCATGCCCATTTTTTTAATGGCAAGTGATTTTTAATTTTACCTATGGCCTTGAAAAGACAGTGTTTTTTTTAAAAGTTGTCATTTAAATGCTAAACTTTTTTATTTGTTTGTTATTATTCTATTGCTGAAGGCCAAAAGTTGAATGGAAAGGATGTATTACTTTATGTATTAAAGTTCAGTAACAGTTTCATGGTTGTTAACCCATTTGTCAAGTATTTACACCCATCCTGATCTTTCCACCCGCTGTGGGTGTCCATCTGCCTCCTGCCCCCACTGACTATCCTCTTTTTTGAAAGCTGAAATATGGTCACACTAATTAATGGCTTTTAAATCAATAAAAAATTCCCAACCCGGGCGGACACTGGCTTCCATAGTGTAGGGATTACATCTAACGTGAAAACCGCTTATTGTACCTGAAAGACGACCAGAGAAAAACAAAAACTCTGTCAAACTTTCCTTGTAATGAGGAATATGCTTGACGTGAAACTTTGCATGTTGCCTTCCTACTCAAAAGTTTGCCTATTCATAGAATGCCTTAATTTCTTCTTAGTCATTAATATTATGTTTATTATTTATGAAATCACTCTAACATTATTATTAACTTTATCTGAGCTACTGTTTATTACAGTGTAGGTTTTACACGTTTTTGTTTTCACTGATCGATTTTTACGCATGTTAAGCTACATTAGTGTGTTTTTTTTTACATTAAGCGTTTTAGAATGTCTCGTTGTGTATGTCAAAATAAATCATCCTCTAATTTTAATTTTAGTGGCGGTAAAATGACCTGACCCTTATTACCTCATTGGCTGTGATTTTATGATGTTTTATTGTTAATCACTATTTGTATATTAATCTTTATTATACAAGTGTAATATTAATATTTAATATTAAACTATAAATCTTTAAAGTTTGATAAAACAACTATTATATAATTAGCTATAACTATTTATAATTAGTTAGCAGCATTATATTGAATTAAATGTAATATAATAATTGAGAGTATTTTTACATTATTATCATGTTATCCTTTAAGGTCAAATAAGTTTAAATCAAGTACGATTTAAAATTCACGACACTTTTGCTCACAAATTTGAAGGCTGTTATGTGGGTTTGTGTCTCCAGCACGCTATTCTTGCTTCTGCAAAGAGCATCATTTAAACATTAAAGTCCCCATGAACCGGAGTTGCTATCGTTTTTACTTCCGTATTCTGAAGATTTCCGAGTGAAAAGGAATGTTGAGGGAGGAAATGAGTGGGCGTGGCTTGCGTTTTTCACTGCAAATTGATTGGATGTGTAAAACAGCTGTTGCATTTTGTAAATGAAGCATGCAGTAGACTGACAGTTGAAGGGAAGGAGCTAGCAGATGCTACACAGAATCCGTCTAGTTTACGTCATTTGAGATGGATAGACGTTTCAGGACGGAAGTGCATTTTAAACTGTTTATTATAAACGCAACATGTCATGAAAAAATAAGAATTGTCATTTTTTATTTCACTGGGAATGTAACGGCCATTTTCTTTTACCCTACTGCATGATGTTATAATTTAGTGTTTTATTTATATTCTTTCTTTACTCAAACCTTACAGATGTGAGTGTAAATATATTGTTTTAAGATTTTCTATCGATTCGGTGCATTTAAATGATTAAAAAAACAGACATCCCTCTAAACATACGTGATAAAAAAATACGATGTTAAGCTTAACGTTTATTCAGCTCTGACAATAAATACCTGCTTTAAATCCGTTATATTGTGTGGACGTGTTTGGTTATTTATGTTATTTACTTATGTTATTACTACTTACAGTATCTTCATATAATGTCTGATGCTGAAGTACTGTGTTGTGTTTTATTGATTGTTACAGTGTGTGTTACACATATTTGAATAGAGAATTACTCCAATTGTGCATAAAATGGAATCTTTAACGCACAGATTCAAGGGGCGGACTGAATAAATTGTATTATACATTTTGAAGATATTTTCAAGAATGTAGGACAGCAAATAAGATGTGAGGGATGACATGTTGATGGCCTGGATCACAAAACCAGTCTTAAGTAGCACGGGAACATTTTTAGTAAAACCCAAAAATACAAAGTGGGGTCAAAATTATCGATTTTTCTTTTATGCCAAAAATCATTCTGGTATTAAGTAAAGATCATGTTCCATGAAGATATTTTGTAAATTTCCTAATGTAAACATATCAAAACTTTATTTTTGTGAGTGGATGTCCTGTCACAGTGCCTCTCATTAACAACTTCAGAGGCTATTTTCTCAATATTTAGATTTTTTTGTACTGGCAAATTTATGAGTTTTAAACGGTTGCATCTCAGCCAGATATTGTCATATTCTAACAACTCATACATCGATATAAATCAGATTTATTCAGTTTTCAGGTTATGTAAAAATCTCAATTTCGCTGTCAGGGAAAGAGTTAAAGGTGAGAAGCGATTAAAGTGACCTCGTCTTCAAGAGCAAATATTCAAGTGAACTGTCAGTCCTGCTGGAGGCCTGTTGGGTGCAGCAGAGATAATGTGTGCATTTATTCATTACAGCTTTATACCGTCTGACCCACTTCAACAAAGATTTATAAACACAAATATAAAACTGCTGTTAAATAACACATTGACGTGTGTGTGTGTGTGTGTGTGTGTGTGATGCATCATTAAACGGATTGAATATGTGCAGCTGAAGCTGTGGGCCGCAGGCAGTGAAGGTGTTCTGATGAAGCTCGTCCACACACACAATCTGTGTTGCTCATGGCTTCAGGACAGCAGAAGTTCAGACTGTTGTCAATGTCTTCTCACGTTACCTGAACATCAAGTCTCATCACACGATACACATTGCCAGGGGCGGACTTGGAATCGGCCCCTCCACCATTTCTGTTTACAGGGGGGGGTTGTTGTATGTAACGTGTCATTGCGTTACACGGATCCTGTCCGACTCGCTAATGCCGTTGAGTGCATTCGCGTTTATTATACATCCATCTGTCCGGATCCCTTTGAATCTCATCTGCATCTCAGATATTTCTCCAGGAATCTTAAGGAAGTGGATGCACGAATGAGACGTCCTGAGCAGTGAAAGAGCGGCATGAGTGAATCTGTGTTTCAGTATAACAGCTGCGTGGGTCACTCTTGTGATTCAGTGGAACATCACCCCATCAACTGTGATGTCTGGACATCTCTCTCTCTCCTCGGACTGTAATAGAAGTACAGACTTGACTGGATTTACAGTGGGACTTGAGGAGGTTCTTCCCGAAGCTCTGTCTGATGAATGAAAGCTGCCTGGAATCTATCAGACACTGATATTATCTATCAGCCTCAGACTCTGTCATTCTGGGAGTCTCAGAGGTCAATAAATGAGCCGTCTGTCGTACCGATGGATGGAGGTCAGGCGTCCCAAACTTGGCTTTGAGTCCAAGGAGAGAGGCTGCGCCGTTTGTTTTTATTTACAGCGATGTTTACCCGAGCGGGTGTTAAATCAACACCTGAGCAGGGAGATTTTGTGTTTGTACAACGGGAATTGCTGGCGTTCAGTCATTCAACATTCTTCATAATATCTTCTATACACCTTTGAGTTAATGATGAGAGGATTTGTCTTGTTTAGGCGTCGTGTGTAAAAGGCTTGGACAGCAGTATTGAGATGGGCTCTTGAGGCTGTATTTCTGATTCTGGCCGCAGGATGTTTAAAGCAGCTCAAGGTTGATGTGCGGCCATGAAGTATCGTCCCCGCGGGTAGACTAATAGCTCCAATAATGAAGAGTCGTTTGACTGCGTGATTCATCCCAACAGGCAAATCTTTATTGCTGTGTTTGTAAAGACAGGCTATATATCACAGCGGCCTTGTGCTTCCTCCATACGCTGTGACTGGACTCAAGACGACTCCAGAGAGAAGTTCACGCGCAGAAGATCTGGAGCTTTAGGCCATTGTTTAGATCTAAGCTTGATGATATCTAGAGACATGTCTGTGCTCGAGACGGCCGGCTTGCTGCTATCCAGCTCTCAGCTCAAGACTGAAGTGACAGGAGACTCATGTACGGTCCTGCAGCGCTGGATCAAATGTGCTTTCTCACGCTTCACACCGTACACTTACATTCATTCTGTCCAATGTGTACGTTTAGTTAATATTAATGATTTCATCTGCATCTGTCTTATGGTGGGTTCACACCAGGCGCGATTGCCTCAAACGCACGTTAAATAGAGTAATAAAGAGTAATAAAGAGCATGGAATGCGTTTGTTTAAGTTTGGTGTGAACACAGCATTACACTGGGTTCATAGCGTTTCACGTGAGTTGGTTCCATACAAATTAATGCCAAGATGCGTATAGACCTGAAGTCGCAGCAGGCGTTGCGCTGATGTGGACCAGAAGGCTCGATAGTCGCGAACGCATGATAATCTCGTCTTTTGCAGAGGTTGAAAATATCTCTCAGATCGCGTCACCCAGTGTGAAGCCAGCATTAGACCGTAAACAATGAAAGGTCAGAATGAGCAATCTTCCTATATCGACAAATAACTAAATATAAGAAAAAAAAAAAAAAAAATATTAATATAAATTTACTCTAAATCTGTGCATGCGGCCGTTTGATTCCAGTTTTCTGAGAAGCATTAGGAGGAATGAAACGAAGCGGAATGCAAAGATTTGATCTAAAGTGAACGGAGGAGTTTGAAATAATAGCAACAGAATTATCTAATGTTTCTACGTAAATCCTAAAACCCAACGTTCACCAATCCAGCCTGATATTGATGAAATGAAACAAAAACGTATTTCGTGTGTGAAGAAAAGTGATAGTAGACTGAGGAAAAGAGTTGTGTGCTATTGTGACTGGAACAGATTTGCACACAGCAGGAGCAGGAAAGTAAGTGTCAGATTCAGTCAAGCTTCAGTTCTTATCTCGCAGTGCATTCGGTTTCCAATCACATCATCTGCCTTAGAAAGGCTTTATTCCATCAGCAGAACCACAGCCAGGGTTCAGAAACACTGAGACCACAAACATAATGACCAATAACACTGACAACAGACGCTGGACACAATCACCGCGTGTCTGAATGTATGATTTACAAGTGTCATACGTGTAACGTGACTGTTTTATGTTTTAATGAACTCGCACTTTTCCTGACCGGGATCCTCCAGCCGTGGATGTGATTGATTGACAGTTGGCACCTTGACAGTCGTCGAGGAGACTGAATCTCCCCACGTAACGAGAGACAGTCGCCTGTCGTCGCGGAGACAGAAACGCAGGAGAAAGAGACCGGTGCTGACAGGTTTCAGCGCTGCGATGACGGCCTCCATCCGACCCAAAGAGCAGAAATGATGGAGAAAATGCAAATAATGCTGAAGAGGAAACGGAGAATCCCACTGATTGGCTGTTAGATTGTGATGGACACACACTTCTCAAGTGACATCAGAAACATTGTGACCATTCCAGAACATCACACTTGAATTCACTTTAACTCTATGAGTGTGTGTGTGTGTTTGACTGACAGCATCTAAACTGAGAGAATGAAAGTGTGGTGCAGCAGAAAGTTGAAATAACGGCTTCAAGTGATCTGAGAACCGCACAAACACTCTATTCTGTTGCTCTATCTCTCATTGATCAGATCTTTTGTGTCTCGCTTCTCTATTTTACACCTCAGGGTTCTTGAATGAGACGCTGTGACAATGAGTCCCTCAACACACAATAAGAAAGAAAATCAAAAAAACTGTCTGTATGTGCTGCACACACACACACACAACAACAACTGAGATGAAAACTGAGTGAGACTCAAACTGAACACGTCAACATGTAATTATATACTGAAACAGCATTCAATCCCATAATGCAGTGCAGTGTGAGGGCGGCCCCATCAGTGAGACACAGTAACTGTTAACTGCAGTGTGTGTGTGTTTGTGGTTTAAGGGAAGGGGATAAAATATACAGTTTGTACAGTATAAAAATGATTACGCCAATGGACTGTCCTCACAGAGATAATAAACTAAAGATACGTGTGTGTGTTTGTGTTTGTAATTAAACCCCATAAATCGTGTGTATTGAGAAGGAAACCAAACGCACAGAGAGCCAATCAGCCGACGCCAAACAATCTACCTGATTTCTGCCCCGTAAACGCAGCGGCAGCCACTTTGAAATAAAAATCAATGAGAATCCAACAGGCAAACAATCTGACAATCAGAGTGAATCATAATGAGATAAACGCAGCACTATTAGAGAGTCGCACATCTGAAATGAACGCTGAAGGCCCGTCAGAAATCTGCTGAGGTGTAGAAAACATTTGAGAAGTGGGCCACACATTATAAACCTCATGAATGTAAGTCATGAATAATAATGACTCGCAGACGCTGGGGATGTACAGCAGACCCCAGCCATTCAGACTGAACACATTCTACAATCATGAGCCACTTTCAGTATTTTAAATCATTCCTGTTACCTGCTCAATCTTAGACTAGAACTGGCAAGTTTACAGTCAATAAAGTCAAATCCAGTTCATGAAAAATAAATATTTCACTAAAGAAAACACGTGCACTTCACCGAGACGCGTGGGAACATTCTTCAGTGCAAAAGAACATGTTCTTACTCAATAATTCAGCGCACAGATACATCAGCTCACTGAAATCAAGCAGCGCGTTAGTTCAGGCAGGTCACATGAGTTAAGATTGCTCCAGCTGACAGTCAGCTGTTCCAATATGCACCAATCCTAATTCGACACACAGCACAGCGCTGCATTTAAATTCCCATTCATTTCCGCATCACAGTCTCTGCAGTAATCGCCGGATCCCACCCTCCATCCCCAACTTCACCTCATTTACTAAATAAAATTGGCCGTCCAGTGATCATGCGTTTGTGTATCACATGCACGTATATCATGGTTCTCCCCGCCCCGTGCAGGAAATCGTGCCGTACGAGCGCGTGGAGTCGGCCCAGAACAGAACCATAACCCCAATACCAAATAGATGCATTACTATTCAATTAAAATATGTTCTCAAACGTAAGTGGTCCTGACTGAAACAAGACATTTAGCTGACAAACAAACAGATTTACACGAGTTTCTCCTCTTTTGATGCACATCTTTATATCCTGAAATAAAAGTCCTGTATGTACTTTCATCATCTTCAAAGAAAGATGCACAAATACGATTCTGGGACTTGATTTGTGAAATCATATACTTGAAATTGTTTTCTCAATAAAGTGTTACATTATTCGTAATTTTTCGTCTAAAATAATTGTGATATTTTAGTTTAGATATCTCTCTAGTATCTGTGTAACAGAGTTAATGTTTAACTGTTGAATCATTTATAAGTGATATTTTCAGTGTCTGTAGTTGCACATTTATTAAAAAAAACAGAAACCAGTGAAGACCTTCAGTACATTTCATGTCTCAAACTCTTTCTTGCACATGTGTGTGTGCGGCCACGTTTGTGACTGGATGTGTTTTTAATTGCTTGTGTATTTGTTTGATTGTCCGGTGTGTGCGGTATAAAGACAAAATGTCCAAAAAAAAATTGGATTTTGGAAATTGGCATATTTGTGGGGACATTTTTTGGTCCCATGAGAAAACAAATTATAAATCATACAGAATTCACTTTTTTGAAAATCTAAAAAGAGCAAAAGCTTTTGTGTGATTGTGAGGTTTATGCGCTGGGTTAGGGGATATGATATACAATTTGTACAGTATAGAAACCATTGCATGGAAACCTTGAAGCCTGACATGTGTGCATGTTTGTGTCTGTGTGTAAGTGTATGTAATTGCGAGCGTGTTTGTGTGATTGTCTCTGTGTGTGCGTGCATGTGTGTTTTAAAGTCCAGTGTGTGTGTGTCTCTGTGTGAGTGCGTATGTGTGTGTTAGTGTCCGGAGTGTTTCTGTGTGAGAGTGCGTTTGTGTCTGTATGTGAGTTTGTGTATGTGCATGTGCGTGTGTGACTGCGTATGTGTGATTGTCTGGTCTGTGTATGAGTCTGTGTGAGTGTGTGTGTGTGTGTGTGTGTGTGTGTGACTGTGTGTCTGTTTATGAGTCTGTGTGTGAGTGTGTGTCTGTGTGTGAGTGTGTGTCTGTGTGTCTGTTTATGAGTCTGTGTGAGTGTGTGTGTGTCTGTGTGTAAGTGTGTGTCTGTGTGTGAGTGTGTGTCTGTGTGTCTGTTTATGAGTCTGTGTGAGTGTGTGTGTGTCTGTGTGTGAGTGTGTGTCTGTGTGTGAGTGTGTGTCTGTGTGTCTGTTTATGAGTCTGTGTGAGAGTGTGTGTGTGTGAGTGTCTGTGTATGAGTGTGTGTCTGTGTGTGAGTGTGTGTCTGTGTGTCTGTTTATGAGTCTGTGTGAGTGTGTGTGTGTCTGTGTGTGAGTGTGTGTCTGTGTGTGAGTGTGTGTCTGTGTATGAGTCTGTGTGAGAGTGTGTGTGTGTGTCTGTGTGTGAGTGTGTGTCTGTGTGTGAGTGTGTGTGAGAGTGTGTGTGTGTCTGTGTGTGAGTGTGTGTCTGTTTATGAGTTTGTGTGAGAGTGTGTGTGTGTGTCTGTGTGTGAGTGTGTGTCTGTGTGTGAGTGTGTGTGAGAGTGTGTGTGTGTCTGTGTGTGAGTGTGTGTCTGTTTATGAGTCTGTGTGAGAGTGTGTGTGTGTGTGTGTCTGTGTGTGAGTCAGTGTGTGTCTGTGTGTGAGTGTGTGTCTGTGTATGAGTCTGTGTGAGAGTGTGTGTGTGTGTCTGTGTGTGAGTGTGTGTCTGTGTGTGAGTGTGTGTGAGAGTGTGTGTGTGTCTGTGTGTGAGTGTGTGTCTGTTTATGAGTCCGTGTGAGAGTGTGTGTGTGTGTGTGTCTGTGTGTGAGTGTGTGTCTGTTTATGAGTCTGTGTGAGAGTGTGTGTGTGTGTGTGTGTGTGTGTGTGTGTGTGTGTGTGTGTGTGTGTGTGAGTGTGTGTGTCTGTGTGTGAGTGTGTGTCTGTGTGTGAGTGTGTGTGAGAGTGTGTGTGTGCGTGCGTGTGTGTGAGTGTGTGAGTGTGTGTCTGTGTATGAGTCTGCATGTGTTTGTGCGTGTGAATGTGTATGTGATTGGGAGCGTATTTGTGTGATAGTCCGGTCTGTGTTTCTGGTGTGTCTGTGTGTGCATGTGTGTGTAATGTGTGTGTGTGAATGTCCGCTGTCTGTGTGTGTGTGCATGTGTGTGCGCCGGCCCATGCATGTGTGTGTGCGTGTGTGAATGTCCGGTGTGTGTGTGAGAGAGACCTCTCTGAGCGGGCGATGAGAGATGTTGTGATGTTGCGTGTGATGGATTGTGATGCAGGTGTATGAAACAGTGTATTTGTTTGCGTGTCTTCTGCTCGGCGTTTGTATTAATGTCGTGCCAGCGTCTCAGCGTTCCCAGCATGCTTTGCTCCTGCTAACAGAGCTGATGAGAGCGGGGCGGGCATTTGTCACTGTCAGTCACAGCCCAGCGATGGTTCTGATTGGATGGTCAAGATTTAGAGAGAACAAAAACTCAGCGAAATGATTTAACCGTCGAGGAACGAGATGACAAGAGCGAAGCATTTCTGCTGTGAAGTGCCTACACCTGCACACTGTCAGCACTACACACACACACACACACACACACACAGTGTGTTACCTCTGATAGTCCTGCTGAGGCGTCTGAGGACTCTGAGCTGAAACACAAAGAGAAACACGTGTTAATGAACACACAAACACACACACTGTGATAAGAGCTTGTAATGACAGAAATCAAGTCTTCTTGCTAAAGTTCATCACGGCTGCATGCGGATGAAAGGTCAGACATTATTGGATTGTGTGATTCACGTAGAGTCATCTCAATGAAGCCAAACTGCTCATTTGGGTCATAATAAAGGTTAGAAGAGCAGAACCTTCCTCTCGATGACGCCTCACACAATTCAATGGATCAATAAGTCGACAAATGGCACTGAGGTCCACAGAGCTTTTATTAGCTGGAGAGTTTACTGTTCTCTCAATATCACCAAAAGGGAAGAGTTCAGATGAAGATGACAGAAAACCACGAGTGTATGCCATTGATCAGTTGAAATCACTTCCATCAAACTCAACTCAATTCAGCGTTACAGTGATGATTGACACTCCTATCAGCCAATCAAACAGGAGAACTTCTGCTGTCATCGTCAGTCTTTGTGCAGAAGCCGCTTACATGCAGCGTTTCTGATGTTGAGAGATGCTCTCGTGTCCGCATCACTGTTGACAACATCCCAATCAGCCAATCAGATTTCACTTCACATCACTTACACACGGAAGTCAGATGCTTCAGTTGTGAGTTATAATTCTTGTGGGAGCATCTCTCACGAACACAAATACACACAGTCTGTCATCTGCTCTTTTCTGACCAACACACTTTACATAATAAATATCTGTCTGTCTCTCTCTTTCTGATTTTAAAGCGTATGATTGGACGCAGTATCGCTGTCATCACGACTACACAGAGCTCACATCCCCTGGGTGCTCATTAAACACCATAGACTGTTCTCTTACACACACAAACACACACACTGGTGGTCCTGGTGCCCCTGAGGCTCTGAAAGCAGTAAATCCATTAACTCACAAACAGTCAAATGAGCCAGCTTCACTCTGAAACCACACAAGCACACACACACATGCACACACAGACTGACAAAGTGTCAAGAGCTGTTTCAGCATCACATGGACCCTCACATCTTCTCAGTCTGGTTTCAGGATCTCTCTACAGCCGTGTGGAAATGACACAGGCTGAAAGCAGAAGTTTCACATGTGTGTTCCCTCTCTCTCTTCTTTCATATGCATCTTACTGTTTGGTGGACACACGCGCAGACACACACATGTAAAGGATGCTTGTGTCTTCAGGTTCATGAGAGGCCGCAGGTGACGTCTCCACCAATGCTGTGAGATTAGGGAGGAACTATCTGCCGTTTGGACCAATGACAGACTGTTTAGAAAACATGTGCAAATGTGTGTTGAATACTTAAAGAGACGGTCAGTTTCATCATCGTTCAGAGTTTGACTTCATCCTGTTATGTTTGTGCCAGATCAGACAGAATGTCATACCAGTTCACTTCAGACCAAACATCATACAAATAAGCATCATTCACTTTCATTTATGAACTGTTTTCGGTTTTCATCATGATTCGTACACATGGCGTAGCTTTTAACATCACTACGGTGACATTCAGTGAAATGTATAAATCCTGTACAGAGAGAGAGAGAGAGAGAGACAGAGAGAGAGAGAGAGACAGACAGACAGACAGACAGACAGACAGAGAGAGAGAGAGAAACAGAGCTGCACTTTCTCCTCTCCTGTCCCAACTACACACACATCAGAGAAACATTCTTCCCCCAGTTTACAAACTTACACAAAGACTTTGACCAGTTTCAACAAAAGGACAAGATCTCATACATACTGGGAGAAAACTCAAGAAGCTCAAACCTGCTCAAGATATGTCAAGTCCTGCCACGAGCAAAGAACAAGCAGCACAACACAAAACAACACTGACAGAACAACACACACAAACTGACACTATCACCCTCATTGAGAACTTTAATTAAAACTCTTTTTCTGTTTATATTGAGATGTTTATATATATATTTTTACTTATAGACTTTTAATTTTATTCTATCTTATTTTTTATCTTAATCTGTATTTGTGCATGTTTATCTTGAATCTTGAATCTTTAGAGAGAGAGAGAGAGAGAGAGACAGAGAGAGAGAGAGAGAGAGAGAGAGACAGACAGACAGACAGACAGAGAGAGAGTTTGAGTTTTAATACACCTTTATTTTAAACAATAAGGTGTTCACAATGATATTACAAACTCACAAAACAAAAACAAATATAATATATACTATTCATATTAAAATTAGAAACATTTTAAAAGGCAAGCATTAAATCATCATCATCTACAGTGCAAAGGACCTCATTTATCCCCCAAATGCACATAAAAGATTCTACACAATTTACCATTTTATAATAAGCATGTTCTATTCTAAGCCGGGCCGCCACCAAGCCTTTGAAAATCATCAACACATCCAAAGAACCCTGTCCTAACAACTTATTCTTTCTAGATTTCCATATAGCAAGTTTTGCTGTTCCAGACAAAAAGTTTAGTAAGATCAACTGACTTTTCTTTTTTCCTGTATACCTTGAACCATATATAAACATTTCATAAGAGAAATCTTCACCAATTTCAATGAACAATTGAGATAAAAGTGAAAACAAATCGCTTAGCCGAGCACACTGTACAAATAGATGAAACACCGTTTCAACCTCTTTACAGAAGGGACAACCCACCCCTACAGAAGGATCAATGTGCACCACGTATCTATTTGTGGCTATCGCCCCATGAACGATCCTCCACTGACGGTCGCCCGTTCTTTTGTCAATGGGACGTTTATATAAGGACCGCCAGCAGCCTCTAGGGGAGGAAAGAGTTCCAAAAAAATCTGTCCATTTATTTGAGGCAATTCCATGCAAGCGACCAGCATTGGATGCCTTCACACAGGAGATATAGAGGGCTTTTTTTCCCACTTCCTCAAAAACTCCAAGCTGAGGGGTTTCAAAAGACAAAAGACAATTTTCATCATCTTGCCACTCTCCCACTGCAATAGTCACATTCAGAGAAGGGAAAACATAAGGAACCCCCTTTCTCCATTGATCAGTTGCTATAGAGTCATTTGTAAAAAACTTATGGTCCGCATGCAAAGACTTTAAGATTTCCGTTGTAGCTTGTTTCAGCAGCCTCAGAGATCTCACTCCAGTCCAATTCCTCTAAGCTCTTGGTCAAAATATGTCCCAGCTTTGTGCATCCCGCAGCAGTGAAACATGCACGCAAACTGGGTCCGGACAGAAGTCTTGATGGTAAAAAGTCATTAAGAAAAAGTGGCTCTTCAAAAAGCCATAATCCAGCATGTGTGTTTGGTGTACGTGAAATGGTAAACACCTTCCATGCCTCCAGAACTGATTTATAAAAAACAGTTAAATTCACACGGTCCTCATTCTGGAGCTCCATTAAGAACAGATGTTTGTCCAGTCCCATACCTCTGACCCGCCTGAGAAGAGCAGAAGCTGTCTTTAACCATGAAGCATCTGTGTGATACAGCAGTCTCTGAGCGGCTTGCAACCGGAATGCCATGATTCTGGATCTGATTTCGATCAACCCTTGGCCTCCCTCATGAACCGGAAGGTATAAAGCAGAAGCACGAATCCAGTGTTGTCCAGACCAAAAAAAATTCACAAGTTGCCTTTGAATCTCCTCAATAAGTCCAACAGGTGGCTGTAACACAGTTATTTTATGCCACAGAGTAGAAGCAACCAAATTATTGGTCACTAAAACCCTTCCCCTAAAGGACAACTGCGGTAGCAACCACTTCCATTTAGACAATTTAGTGCACACTTTCTCCACTAGCCCCTCCCAATTTTTCTTTTGATAATCATTTGACCCCAAAAAAATTCCCAATAATTCAAGTCCCTCTCTGCCCCACTTTAGGTCTCCAGGTAACTTTGGGAGACTCTCAAACTCCCCTTTACCAGCCCAAAAAGCTTCACTTTTTGCCCAGTTCATTTTAGCTGATGAAGCTTTCTCATAAAGATTGAGTACCTCAGATAGACAGTTAATATCTTCAGCATTATTTACAAAAACTGTAATATCATCAGCATAGGCAGAGAGATACAGTCTTGAGTATAAAGGAAAACCAGGTGCATTAAAGCCTGACAGTCTTTCTCGAAGTCTAAAAAGCAGCTGCTCAATTGCTAAACTGTATAGTTGACCAGACAATGGACAGCCTTGCCTAATACCCCTTAAAATAGGAATTTGCCGACTCAATGTGCCCCCTATCTTCACCATACATGATGCCCCATTATATAACAACTGTATCAAATTTAAAAATGTTTCGCCAAAACCAAAAACCTTCAATACATTAAAAAGATATTTGTGATCCACACGATCAAAAGCCTTTTCTTGATCCAATGCAATTAGCCCAACATTCACATTGAAATCATTACAAATATCCACAATGTCTCGCACTAAAAACAAATTGTCCATAATGGACCGTTTTGGAATGCAATATGACTGATCCTTGTTTACAATCAAACCCAAAAAAAATTTAATCTATTTGCCAGACATTTTGAGAATATTTTATATTCTGTTGATTCTCATTTAGAACTAGACCAAGCTCTCTCTTTTTTGTTTGCAAATCATTGTACAATATCGAATTGTGTGCATCAACCAACTGCAATTTCATTAAATTAATTTGCTTTTCAAGTGTTTCAATCACATTCTTTATTCTACTACAACAGTTGGCTGTATACTGCTGACAGAAATGAAAGCTCTCGCGCAAGTTCTATCAGGAAGACTCCTCGCATCATAATTAATTACCGGTTAGCCTATCATCCCTCAGCAAGTAGTATATAAGGATGGTACTTACCCTCTCTTTCGTTCGCAGAAACTATCGCATGTGTGACATAGTGTTCGTCGTAAATTAAGCAAACCAATCATGTTGAAAAACCTCTAGTCGATTGCGACTTCACAGATTATGACGACGATCCACCTCCTACTTTCCCCTCAAACGTGCGACTAGTTCGCACATCCAGAACGGGAATTCCCGTGGGCTCAACGGCCAACGGAAAAATCACGAACACTTTAGAGCCGCAAGGTATTCCAGTGGATAAAAATATCATGCCGTTGGCTTCTAACATCTGGGTAAATCCTGCTGTCCATGGACGTTCCGGAATCTTCACGACTATAGTTCTCATAAACAGGTTCTGCAAATAGTCCAAGGACTGTCCGGAAACGCTAAATCCAGGAAATATGCTAGGGGTCTTTGAGAGATTTATCGGGAACCCCGCTTCCAGTTCTGCAACAGGTAGGCCTACAACATTTGCTTTATCCCGGGATTTTCCCAACCTACTCGAATCGATAAATCCCTCGACATCCTCGTCTACATCCTCAAACGTCTAAGCGACGGCCCCTAACCGATGGTGCAGACTTCAACTTTCGTCGAGCAGCTCTGAGCGCTACTCCGTGTAATTTGTCGACGGCAGCGGCTGCCCAATACTTCGGCGGACGATTCGGCCACTGGCTGCGGCTTCAGTTTCGCACCAAATATGCTCTAACATCATTAAAGGTAAGGACGCTAATTTAGCTTCCTACTGACGCCTTTACCTGCGTCTGAACGGTAAATGGTGGACTGTGGTGACGTGGCGGTTTTCCTCAGAACTTCAGATTCGAGGCTACATCCCAATCTATCATTTTCTGAGTTTGTAAACGCTTTTGGAGTTACAGAGACTTACTCTGCCACAACTTCCCTGGGCGCCGTGAAGAATTGGACACTTATCTTGCAGCGATGGCGGACTTTTATCAGAGATACGGATGCTCCATTTTCTATGAATATCATCAGTGCCGGCCCTACCTTATAAGCGATATAGCAGTTGCACGGGGCCTCCTTGGCCACTAGAGAGCCTCTGCCGTGCGTGAAAATTGAATTTACATGCTATTTATGTCAGTGTCATTCATCATGTGTGTTAACTTTAAACTGTGCTAAGATTAAAAAATGGAAATTCGGCACTATCAGTCTGGTGCAGAGAAGAGAAAGAAGAGGAAAGAAGATGAGAAAAGAAAGGATCAAGAATAGGGTAAGTGTGCATTCCCTGGATTCGAACCCACGATGTTAGCGTTGCTGGAGCGACGCTCTGACCACTGAACTACAGGAAAATGTGACGGTTTGTAAAATTCAATTCAAGTTATTTATATAGCGCTTTTCACAATCCTTCACTAAAACACTTTCTAAGACTCTCACTAAGTATATCTAAAAAAATTAGGCGCTCCTGTCCCACATTTGGTGCATAAATATTTATAAAGAAAACGTCTTGGTTACGTCTGTAACCTCAGTTCCCTGATGGAGGGAACGAGACGTTGTGTCGAGAAAAAAACAGATGGGGTTCGCCCTTGAGAACCTATCAACTCTGACTACTATAGAAAAGGCAAATGAAATTTGGCGAATGAAATTTGCATGCCGGGCTCCGCCCCCGGATATCCGGTATAAAATGAAGCCGGCGTGCAGCATTCATTTACCTCTTGTTCTGAAGAGCCTGAGAGCCTCTCAAACTGCAACAGAAACGATACAGGTTTGTGGCATAAGGGACACAACGTCTCGTTCCCTCGATCAGGGAACTGAGGTTACAGACGTAACCAAGACGTTCCCTTTCTGTCGGTCTCTAGACGTTGTGTCGAGAACGACAGATGGGGTTATCTATGGAAAATGCCACAAACGCTGTATCGCGTCACAATCTCAGCGAAGCAACGGTGACAAGCCTGGGCGTGTCAGCTCAAAGCTTTCGTGAAACTTGTAACCTTCCAGTGTGGTGGTCGGGGGGTTCCAGAGCTTTCTAGGAAAGATGGGTACAGCCCTGACCGGTAACCTTACACGGACGGGGCCTTAGCTCTCTACAGGCGAGAGGCCGTCCGGTTCGGTTTACACCGGGAAAGCGCACTCTTAATCAGAGAAGCGCTGCAGAGGCCACCTCCCACCCGTGGGGAGGAATATGGTGGAGAATGTATGGTCTCGTCCTAGGAGGAGAACGCATGGAACGTGCAGACTGGGTAGTTAACCGCGAGGTGGAGGTCCACCTGGGGAAGCTCATGGGTTACCAAGTGTGGGAACCATAGTCATGAGGGTATGACAGACGGAACAGCCCGCGGTGGGGGTGTTACTGCGTCCGATAGCACAGGTCCGGTTAGAACTATGTGTGATAGGTCATGATATAGCCCGGCCTAAGGGGGAAGGCTGCTCTGCTCAGCCAACCCCCAGGAGGTGCTTGCTTAGTGATGGATGGAATGCCTGTTCTTAACCAGGGTCTGGGTAAGAAGGAAGGCTGGTGAGGTACCAATTTTTCTTAGCCATATGTTTGGGTAAGAAGAAAAGGGTAGATAGCACACTGACCCAACCTCGGGGAGGGTGGGAAGGTGCTTTCGCAGGCATACGCCCTCCCGGATGCCAATCCTACATGTCGCCACGTAGGACGTGGGCTGACTTCGGGTTTACGCGAAGACTGTAAAACCTTGCGAAGGTGGTGGGCGTAGCCCAACCCGCAGCTCTACAGATGTCTGCCAGAGACGCGCCTCTGGCCAGTGCCCATGAGGTGGCTATACCCCGCGTGGAGTGAGCCGTGACCGCCAATGGACATGGCAGATTCTGTGATAGGTATGCCGTCGTAACGGCATCCACGATCCAGTGCGCTAATCTCTGTTTGGAGACAGCCTTCCCCTTCTGCTGTCCTCCGAAACAGACAAAGAGCTGATCAGAACTGCGGAAGTTCTGTGTGCGGTCCAAGTAGAGGCGCAGTGCGCCTACTGGACACAACACGGACCGGGTTGGGTCTTCCTCCCCGGTGGGGAGCGCCTGCAAGTTCACCACTTGGTCCCGAAAGGGAGTGGTGGGAACTTTGGGCACGTATCCGGGCCTGGGTCTCAGGCTAACGTGAGAGTTGCCAGGGCCGAAATCAAGGAAGTCCAGGGACACAGAGAATGCATGGAGATCCCCTATCCTCTTGAAGGATGCGAGCGCCATTAGAAGAACCGTCTTACTCGTTAGGTGAGGAAGATCGGAAGCTTCAAGGGGCTCAAAGGGGGGCTCGGATAGGCCCCTCAGGACCACGTTCAGGTCCCATGAGGGTATGGAGCGGAGACGAGGCGGGTTGCGTCTTCTCGTGCCCCTTAGACACCTAGTGACCAGGTCGTGCTGCCCTAGAGACCTTCCGTCCACTGAATCGTGATGAGAGGCAATTCTCAACTCAACTCAACTTTATTTATATAGCGCTTTTTACAATTTTCATTGTTACAAATAAGCTGTACATGAGAGACATTGAATACAAGTAAAACAACTAAAGGCATATACCTGTAAAAACAAGAAAAAGGTGAAACCAACAAAGACAGACATACAAATGCTCCACACACACAATATGCAAACATACATACACACACAAATTGACATAGACGCACACACACACAGTGAAAGCACACATTGGCGATAAAGGAGAAAGAACCACAGGTCAAATATTAAACAGACTATACATTCTTATATGCAATATTAATTATGTCTAATTTCTGAATTCTAAAGCAGCCCCCCCGGCCAGGCAGATAGTGCAAAACAATATGCAAACGGTGGTGAGGAACCCAAAACTCCCATCGAGAAAAAAAACCTCAGGAGAACCCAGGCCCAACCAGGGGATTCCAGTTCCCCTCTGGCAAAAGCTGCTGCCTCTGCACAAGCTCAACAGTGCTTGCACAACAAGGCTAAATAAAAAAAAAATGATAGATTTAAGATTATCATTAACAATCTAATAGCATTCAAAATGTTGTAGGAAAATCAAAGTTGTCGCGTCCTTTATCCAGTTCTATCCTCTTAGCTCTTGTCAGGTCACCGCTTCCCATTCTCAGCTCTGCCATCAGGTCTGGGCATGAACTGCCTCCTGCGGTAACCTTGGAACAAAGAGACAAGACTGGCTGAGAGTAGAGTACTGTTCTGCACTCTTTGATGCAAATGATGCAAGTACATCATTTGTTGTTGGATGTGTTCCTGGTTCCGGTTGATCTAAATAATGCAGCCTAAATCCTCTGAGGATTAAGATTATGGAGGTGTAGTGTATGCAAGATTAAAAAGATGAGTCTTTAGTCTAGATTTAAACTGACAGAGTGTGTCTGCCTCCCGGACCGTGCAGGGAAGAATATTCCAAAGTTTAGGCGCTAGATAAGAAAAGGATCTACCCCCTGCACTTGATTTTGAAATTCTAGGTATTACCAACTGACAGGACGCCTGAGAGCGTAATGTACGTGGAGGTCTGTAATACAATAGAAGTTCATTCAAATATTGCGGCGCTAGACCATGTAGGGCTTTATAGGTAACCAGTGCAAGGTTGACAGAACCGGGGATATATGTTCATTCCTTTTTGTACATGTGAGAACTCGAGCTGCCGCGTTTTGAACCAGTTGCAGTTTTTGTAATAGGCCTGCAGGGCATCCACCTAGAAGTGCATTACAGTAGTCTAGTCCAATTGCGGCTACATACACTTTCAGTGTGGAAGGGGAGATGTTGGTCTCCAATCTCTGTTGTAGAAAGGACAGCACGATCCCGACCGAGCATCTCTGTGGGTCTTCTCTTTGGGAGAGACACCAGGATGAGAAGAGGCGCCATTTGTAGGCGTATAACCGCCTAGTGGATGGTGCCCTGGCCTGTATGATGGTTTCAGCCACAGCGGGTTGTAACCTACTCAGGATCTCCTCGTCCCGTCCAGAGACCAGACATGGAGGTTCCAGAGGTCTGGCCTGGGATGCCAGAACGTGCCCATCCCCTGAGAGAGCAGGTCCTCTGTCAGGGGAATGGGCCAGGGGGGAGTTGTTGTCAAGAGCATCAGCTCCGAGAACCAAGTGCGGTTGGGCCACTACGGCGCAACCAGTAACACCTGTTGCTCCTCTTCCCTGACCTTGCACAGACACTTCCCCCCAGTTGCACAGGCTAACTGGGGGGAAGGCGTACTTCCGCTTGTCTCGTGGCCAGCTGTGCGCCAGGGCATCCATGCCGAGGGGGGCCTCGGTCAGGGCGTACCAAAGGGAGGCAAAGAGGTCTATCTGTGCCTGTCCGAACCGCACCCAAATAAGCTGGACTGCACGAGGGTGGAGTCGCCACTCTCCGCAGGGTATGTACTGGCGAGAGAGCGCGTCGGCTGTCTCGTTCAATACGCCTGGGATGTAGGTGGCCCGCAGGGAGCGGATCACCCGCTGACTCCACAGGAGGAGGCGTCGGGCAAGTTGTGTTAGTTGCCGTGAGCGTACGCCACCCTGGCGATTGATGTACGCTACGGCTGTGGTACTGTCCAGGCGAACCAGTACGTGCTGACCTTGCACTAGAGGCCGGAGCCTTCTCAGTGCAAGCAGTAGTGTCCACAACTCTAGGCAATTGATGTGCCAGTGCAGCCGGGGGCCCGTCCAGCGCCCCGCTACTGCGTGCCCGTTGCACACTGCACCCCACTCCTGCAGCGAGGCGTCCGTCGTCACCACGACATGCCTCGTAGCCTTTCCGAGGGGAACTCCCGCTCGGAGAAAGGTCATGGAAGACCAAGGGGTTAGGGTGCGCCTGCCGCCAGTGTGCCACGCCGTCCTCGGAACTCGACTCTGTAGCCAGTGTTGAAGCGGTCTCATGTGCATCAATCCGAGGGGTGTTACTGCCGCGGAAGATGCCATGTGTCCCAGGAGCCTCTGAAATTGTTTCAGGGGGACCGCCGATTGCTTGAAATGGTCCAGGCAATCCAATACTGACTGGGCGCGTGCTGCGGACAGCTGCGCCATCATGGTGACAGAGTTGAGTTCCATATCGAGAAAGAGGATTCTCTGCGCTGGGGAGAGTCTGCTCTTTTCTCGGTTGACCTGAAGACCCGTCCCTCTGTGTACACAACAGATCTCGCGAGTGTGCCAAGATAAGCCAGTCGTCGAGATAGTTGAGTATTCGCACACCTCTCTCCCGGAGAGGAGAGAGGGCGGCCTCCACGATCTTCGCGAAGACTCGTGGAGACAGGGACAGACCGAAGGGGAGGACTCTGTACTGATATGCCCGACCCTCGAAAGCGAACCGTAGGAACGGTCGGTGTCGAGGAAGAATCGAGACATGAAAGTAAGCGTCATAGGGCATAGGTGCACCGCAATGGCACGCTCCACCTGGGGAATTCGTCCTAGCCCCTGGCTGCCCCACCATCGAGGGAAGTGAGGGAGGCGGAGCTGGTCTGCGAGGAATGAGCCGTGAGTGGGGCGCTCCAGGTCCGACACAGCTCCTCATGCACCTCCGGGAAAAATGGAACCGGGGGTGGGCGCGATTTGGCACCGCGTTCCGACCCCAGGAACCACGTGTCCAACCGCAAGCGTTGGGGGAGAGGCAATGGCGTACATTGCCGCCCAATGCTCGCGGCAGCCCGGGTGAGCATGGCCGACATCTCGACTTCTGCTTCCTCCTGAGCTCTGCCCCCCGGGGGGAAGCTCGGAATCTTCATAGTCGGATGCCGGCATCTCTCCCTCCGATGCTGCAATAGACATCTCATCAGCTCTGCGCTCCGTTTCCGAACGCGCAGAGGAGGATCCGGACGGTGTGCCACCGCCGGTTGGGGAATGGTCAAAAGAGCGTGCTGGGGTGCGACCGGCCCGTGAGCGCTTGGCTGGCGGATTTACGTCCGCAGGATTCCCCAAATCACTAACGCCGCTAACCGGGTCGGAGATCTGGGCCTTAGCCATAGATGTCACAGCCCGGGTAGCAGACGAGATGTTGGCTGGTTCCCGTAGGAAGACAGCCAACTGTGACCGCAACTTTTGAATGACAATCTGCCCGCAGTGCGGGCAAGATGTGTCAACGAACGCTGCTTCGGCGTGCTGGAGGCCCAGACACCTAACACAGCGCTCGTGTCCATCCCCCTCCTCGATGAGGGTACCGCACCCAAGAGAACAGCGGGACAACCGCGCTGTAGAGTTGTAAGTCCTGAAAAGGACTGTTGAGAAATTTTAGCTCTGACACCACTGGAACCGCCGAGACACCCAGGGGAAGGTCGCTGCAGGAGGGACGATCCGCTGGAACAGTTCGTAGATCTGGCAGTGTAGTTGTGTTAGTAGTAAGAAGAAGATCTTTCAGCTTTGTACTCATGAGTCGATGGCTCTGAAGAACAAAAGGTAAATGAATGCTGCACACCGGCTTCCTTTTATACCGGATATCCGGGGGCGGAGCCCGGCATGCAAATTTCATTCACCAAATTTCATTGGCCTTTTCTATAGTAGTCAGAGTTGATAGGTTCTCAAGGGCGAACCCCATCTGTCGTTCTCGACACAACGTCGAGAGACCGACAGAAAGGGAACAAGCATTTCTTGAACTTTAGCTTTAACCACCAACAATCGCCCCTGCACTGGTTCCTCTATACTTATAATATCCGCCCTTATTTTTGAAGAAAAAAAGATGCCCACTCCTCTACTTAAATTTGTACCATGACTGAGCATTTTATGTCCTTTCCACCACAAATTCCATTCAACTTCATTCGTCAAGTCACTATGAGTTTCTTGGAGAAGGACTATATCAAGCTTTTTTTGCTCAATTATTTCATACACCATAGCACGCTTTACACTATCCCTCCCACCATTAATATTTAAAGAGCCTATCCTCAAAGCTTCCATAGACAAGATTAAGATGTGAAGTAAAGAACAAAGCATGATAGAAAAGCAAAGAAGAGACACCGTGTAATACATGGTTTACAATTTTTTTGATTTACTCTTTCTCTTACGCGTTGCTTTACTTTTTCTGATAGTGGTAAGAAGCTTTCTCAAACGACAACGCTTCCTCTCACAAAGTTCAGCATCTCCAACAGTCTTCTGATAAAAAGTTACAGAGTGAACAAACTTATCTACATTAGTGAAGTATTCATTTATGTTGATTTGTTTACCATACGTTTCATCGAAAAAATCGTTAATTTGTTCCAGACTATACAACGAATCTTTATTGAAACCTCCCGAGAATACTGTCTGAGAAGCATTAAATACACTTCCTTGTGAACTAGCATCATTTTCACACATAGAAACTTGTGACTCAGTATCATCAGACTGATCCTCCTCCATTTCCTCATTATTCAAGACACTTGAAAACGATTCAATTCCATCACTTGCACTCTCCCCCGTTTCAATACCACTGGTACTAGCTACTCCTTTGTTAACCTCAGGAACTAGGTCAGTTATCCCCGGGGCTACAAAAGCTACAACATCCTCATTTCCAGTGTCAACAGCCGGTAACACAGCATCTGAATTAACATCACTCACCTCAACAAGTGGAACAACCTCATCTCGGGCTGCATCAATGCTATTGTTTTCACCCTCATCCTCTGATACTGCCGCATTTTCTGCTCCTGTTTTCTTATGTGGACACATAAGACGTTTGTGCCCGATGTCTCCGCACTCGAAACCTCTTATGCTGCCAGTAGTTGCATACACCATATATAATCTTCCCTCGTGTTTCACACGAAAATTAATATCCAGTGTATTTTCGGGCGATTCCAGCACCATGTAAACGTACCGTCTAAAAGACGCAACGTGTTTCAGAGCCAGATGTTTACATCCAAGCGCAACAGTTTTAAAGGGACTAAAACTCACGCGCTAACTCACGTTGCAAAACGTCATTGGATAGGAAAGGCGGGATGTTTGAAATTGTTACCTTCGTTGTCGATGTATACATTGGAGAGAGTTGCACAAAAGCATCTTTGATAGTAAGACCATTTACTATCAAACGATTGACTAAATTTTGTTCCTTCAAAAAAACAACAACAGCCTGATTCATTCGTGACGCAGATACAATGTTCTCATGACCAATCTGATCGCCAACTGCAATTAACACATCCTCCACTGTAGCATTCTTCTGAGGAACACATCTGAAACCATTGCGGAGTGATAATGATGGCGTCTCATCAAGAGACGCCATCCTGCCACAAAATTACCAATTTATTTACTATTTGTTTTCTAAACCATGTATTTTCTGGAAAGAAAAGAAAAAGAAATAAGTAGAAGAAAAAAAAAACCTAAGTTCTCACCACTCACACAGCAGCTCTCACCACCATCACCACTCTCACCAACTTCCAGCATGCAACAGTCAGAGAGAGAGAGAGAGAGAGACA